>JBBPFP010000067.1:2512929-2523665 GCA_037974795.1 Kaempferia galanga
GATTTATTTTCTTGTTTTGGCCTTAAGGTTTAGAGTCTGTATAAGTGTCTGTTTAGTCAATGTTGTTTAGTTAATTGTTTGGGATAGTTTCGATTACTATTATTTTTAGCTGTCGTCTGCTCTTTGGAATGTGGTGTTGTACCTATTTCCTGATATTCCCCTTCGCAACATATTGTAGAAGGTCACTTTCGATATTCATACGTGAATTAACGAATTCGATAGTCACTTTTGGTATTTATGTGTTAATCAACATATTTGATAATTATCCACTGTGTCAATAAGCCAAGTATCTTCATTCACCAAAACGCAGAGACCTCATCTGACAGAATTTAATCATTGGATAGATTCAAGAAGTGTAGATCATGAGTGGTTCAAGCGGCAGGGAATGCCCCATTGTAGCAAAAAAAAAAAGCACCCTTCATAGTCCGTACTCAAGTTAGGTAAAGGGAGTACAGGGAATGTCCCAGCACAATGAATGATTTGAGCGCCCAAAATAAATTCAAAAAGCACAAATAAATTATGAGAAATGGCCCCAATATCACGAGTGGTTCAAACACCACACACACTTATTTGCATTATTAGGAATCAAACTCGACGTTTATAATCGTACCAAGCCTAGGGTGATTATACTATTTGTTTTTCTCGCCCCCAGAGCCCTCGCCAATCCGTCCCTAGGCCAACACGGAGAAAGTAAATCACGGGTGGCTACTAGCTATTAGTGCAAATGATTAAGACATGAAAAAGATATACTTAGATGTATCGAGATTCGATCTCTTGATCTTATGTGGCGACCTCTATACTATTGATAGAGCATTGCATAATCATCAAACTATTTTTTTTAATAAAAAAAAAGGTAATATCATTCTTTTTATTTAATATCGTCATCCTATAATAAAATATAAATAGATATTTTATCCTAGTTTCATGATAAAGTAATTGCAATCTGTTATTTGTGTATGGTCTGCAACGTACCAACGTTCCAGATGAGTCTGCCATCCGAAAAATGGATCCTACTTCACTCGACTCTCATCTTATTTCCCCTTGGAGTTAAACCCCATCCATCTCTCTCCCGGCGATGGACGGAGCTCCGTTTCCAAGCCGACCTGCTCTTCCTACTCAGACCTCCAAAATCCAAAGAAATCCCTCGCCTAACCGTCCCAAGTTCAACCTTCCCCCACTGCCCCCTCCTTCTCGTTCCCTTCCCTTGGACTCCCTCCTCCAACACCTCGCCAAGGAGACCGCCACCACCCTTCGCCCTCCGACGAGCAATAAAAGTCCCACCTTTCCCTCTTTGCGTCTTGCTGCGACCTCGCCCCCTCGCGAGAAATCGCCTCCTGCGAAGGGCGCACGGCTCGCCGGCGTCAAAGGTGGCGCTCGGTTTCTGCAGGATCCCCGTCTGGGGTTCCTCTCCGCCGCAGGCAAGTCGTTGCTGAGATCCATCGTCGAGTGGCCGCTCGTTGACTTCGTCTCTCTGGTTGAAGCCAGGAAAGATGAGATTTTTGGCGTGGATTGGGTTGGCCTCTTGAAGGCGCTCGAGATTCTGGGTAATTGGGAGAAAGCTCTCGCGTTATTCGAATGGGCGGCGTCGACTTCCCGTGCTGAAGGATCCAGATTAGATGCCCCAGCGATCGAGGTGATGATCAAGGTTTTGGGGAGGAGTTCACAGCATTCGGTTGCCTCCAAGCTGTTCGACTCTATTCCTCTGGAGGAATATCACCTTGATATCCGTGCTTACACTACTTTGCTTCATAGCTACTCCCGTGCTGGGAAGTATGACAAGGCAATTGCATTGTTTGAGCAGATGAAATTGAAGGGGCTTTCAGCCACCTTGGTCACCTACAATGTGATTCTCGATGTGTATGGCCGCAGGGGGCGGTCCTGGAGCAAAATCCTGGAAATATTGGATGAGATGAAAAGCCGCAAAGTTAGTTATGATGAGTTCACCTACAGTACAGTGATCTCTGCTTGCGGAAGGGAAGGGTTGTTGAAGGAGGCCGCTGAGTTCTTTGAACGACTGAAGTTGCAGGGCTATGTTCCTGGCACTGTCACGTATAATTCACTACTCCAGGTGTATGGCAAGGCAGGAAACTATTCAGCAGCACTGAGAGTCTTGAAGGAAATGGAGTACAATAACTGTCCAGCTGATGGAGTTACCTACAATGAGCTTGTAGCTACCTATGCTAGAGCTGGCTTTTACGAAGAAGGGGCGGCAGTGTTGGATACAATGACTACTAAAGGAATTATGCCTAATGCCATTACCTATACCACTGTAATTAATGGGTATGGCAAGGCTGGGAAAGAGGATGAAGCTTTAGTGCTGTTTGATCGTATGAAGAAATTCGGTTGTGTTCCTAATGTTTGCACTTACAACACAATATTAGGAATGCTTGGAAAGAAATCAAGGATGGGAGAAATGTTGGAGTTACTTTCTGACATGAAACACAATGGTTGTGTCCCGAATAGGATCACATGGAACACAATGTTAGCTATATGTGGGAAAAGGGGCATGGAGGACTATGTAAGACGAGTGTACACTGAGATGACAAAATCAGGCATTGAACCCGACAGGGATACCTTCAACACTATGATTGCCGCATATGGTCGATGTGGTTCTGGTACCAATGCTTTGAAGATGTATGATGAGATGGTCAAAGCAGGTTTTACTCCTTGCACTACAACATATAATGCACTCTTGAATGCAATAGCTAGAAAGGGTGACTGGATAGCTGCAGATTCTGTTATATCTGATATGAAGAGGAAGGGCTTTAAGCCTAATGATCATTCATACTGTTTGTTGCTTCAAACTTATGCGAAAGGAAGAAACCTAGAAGCTATAGATGCAATTGAACAAGAGGTTTATGAAAGCAAAATTTTTCCTAGTTGGGCGATCCTTAGAACTCTGGTTATTGTCAACTTCAAGTGTAGAGTATTAAAGGGCATGGAAAAGGCATTTGAGGAGCTGAAGAGGAACGGCTACAAACCTGACTTGGTGATATTTAACTCAATGCTTTCAATTTATGCAAAGAATGGGATGTATGATCGTGCTCGTGAAATTTTCAACCTGATTCATCCAAGTGGGCTCCGACCTGATCTCATTACTTATAACAGTATGATGGACATGAGCGTGAAAGGTGGAGAATATTGGGAAGCAGAAGGCATGCTCAAACAACTTGAAATCTCTGGGTTGAAGCCTGATGTGGTGTCTTACAACACTGTCATTAATGGATTTTGCAAGCAAGGGCTCATGAATGAAGCCCTAAGGATTCTAACAGACATGATAGCTAAAGGAGTTGCACCTTGCTTGATCACTTACAATACCTTAATTTCTGGATATGTGAGCATGGAGATGTTCAATGATGCTGCTGATGTTCTTAGCTATATGATCCAACACAACTGCAGGCCCGATGAGCTATCCTTCAGGATAATTGTTGATGGCTACTGTAAAGCCAAGAGATATGAGGAAGCCATCCAGTTTATAGCTGGCATAGTGAATATAGATTCATCTTTTCCTGAACAGTCGCTGAATAAGCTAGCCCTCAGAGTGGAAGAGAGAAAATCGGACCATTGACCGATTGGTATTCAACAATCCTGTTCGCATAGCCCTGGTATCGCTCAGGTTAGTTAACAGGATATTTATCTGAAGCTATATGAGATTATCATTTGTTGATATATAAATGGTCTTCATAGTATTTTTATACAGTTTTGCCTGAATTAGAGCTGCAAAAAGAGTTGTTCATATATTTTCCATCGACTGATGTAGTAATTTCACAGTTATCCTTATTTCTCCAGCAGGCAAATTGATTTCTTTTATCCTCAGTCTTGAATTATGTTAAATCATGACTTTCAATGGTTCATTCCTAAGGAAGAATGGTGTGTTCTTGCTGTGATTAATGACTCAAAATAATAGTCCAAAAGAAGGATTATTGGGTAGAACTGTACTTTTGATAATCACACAAACATGGTCTCCCATTGCACAAGCAGGGTAATCAATTTTTTTTTTAATATAGAAATTGATTAGTAGCACAGATTGTCCATCGAACCTTTATACACTATGGGAGCAATGTTATTAGATAAGCACGAAGACTAGTTTTTTTTTTTTTTTTTTTTTGTCTTGTTTTCTACTCTTCCATTCCCTTACTGTTTCCTGTCTAAACAAGCTACCATCTTTTGAGCAGCTTCTTTTCTTTTTTTTTTTATCTGCCATAACCGATCTGCCTTGCGCGACTTTGTATACCATGGCTGTCGACTTTACCACACAATATTGTTGGTGTACCACATCCTCTCCTTCCTCTTCACTAGTGACGTTGTCCATACTTCCTTTGCTCATTGGTAGCTTTGTGTCCACTTTGATATTGACAATTTCAAGCAGATTGATTTCCCAAATTCACCTCACCTTTGTCCCGAAATTAGATCATCTAGTGTGCCTCATAGTGGATTATGTGGATTTTGGTCTAGGATTAATGCCTACCAATGGTACTACATTTTGTGGTAGTGCTCCTTGCTATTGGTTCAGTGCATTTATGCCACCATCATCATGGTCTAGGTGATGGTCCAATCATTTGACTACCCCAGGTATTTCATTTACAATTGCTCCATCAAAAGTAGAAAGGTGATTGGGTTGGGGTTCAATTCCTGGCAGTATGGTTTTGAGGTGATTTAAAGTTCCACTCGAGGTGGACTACAACTTGGATGTGTGCCAAGGTGAAACCAATCCAACCCATGGTGGTTCGGGCCTTGCCAAGGCTCAACCAAGGTGAGTGAGGGCTTTTAGCTCTACTCGATCCAGAATGTGTCATGGGCATGAGGCATCTTTGACTCTTCTGCAGCTAGGTGTTATCTTTCTCATGCTGACTCTCAAAGAAGGTAGCGGAAAGGGCTTGAGCGCCGAGAGTCTTCAAAAAGACACTGCTCAAGATGCCTATCAATGATGAGGAAACCGATTAAGCCCTGGAAGCTTTTGTAGGTCTGTAACAATTGCATTACAGGCAAAACATTTTGAAGGTACATGCTGAACGTTTTCTGGAATATGTTGCATAAATTCTGGACGATCTATACTTGTATAGCAGTATTTGCTGATTAGCGCCTTTGCAACATTGCCACCTTTTGCTCATTTGACTGGTTAAAATCAGCCATCCACCTGGAGTACAAGGTATTGATTTTTCAATCCATTCAAACAGAGAACAAGCTTCTTTATTTCTTTGCCTCTTTGTGTATTCTCGATGCTCATGTTTAACAGATTGAGTTGTGCATATATATGTTGTAGGACATCCTTGTCACCTGGACTGAGGATCGACGCTGGTGATGCTGATGGAGTTATTGCAGAGGTAAATGGATTCTATTCTATCCAATAGGAGTAAGAACCATTTGAATTGCGACAGGATCCCTCCTACTCACTCCATCAGCTAACTGAATTCTTTCTAAACATTCAACTTTGCATACAGTTTTCACCACCAAGAAGGATTGGGGTATGGGTAATAGAGAAGCTCAATGAGCAATGCCACAGCACGAAGTCTTCTACTTGCCCTCCAATGGTGTCGTTCCCTGTCCACCTTCCCCCTGCATTGCTTTCAGAATCCCAACTGAAGCTTGTGCTGATTGTAGGTTGCTGCGGCAGCAGTAATGGACAACTAATACTATTATTACTATGACCGGAGCAGAGAAGAAGCATCTCCTCTCTTTCTCAGTTCAAATAATGCATTTTTTGTTTCGGGTTTGAGTAGCTTTCCTTAGTTCATTGTTTGATGTGGGAAGATGATGAGCAGGTTCGGTTCTTCAGATGCTTCCTTTGTCCCTGCTTCCTTTCTCAGTTCATTGTTTTTTTTTAGGATTTAGTATTTAAGATTTAGTTTTTAATATTTAATGTTTAGGTTGAAGGGAGTAAAAAAAAGTCTGATGACTAGTTACTTATGGGTTGTTCATATATGGCTATAGAGGAATATATATACATCAATTAGCAATTTATGAAAATAATTTTTATCTAATCAATGTTTAGCAATCAGTTTTGAATTCTAAGACTTATTAATCACTTCACATTAAAATTAATATATTTCTAGAAATTTTGTAAAAGCTAAATTTATAATAAACTCATTATAATGATTAGGATAATAATATTATTAATCAATACTATTAACGGATTTCTAAGTCTTTCTTGATTAGAAAGATATTAAATTTTTAAATGGTATAAGCAAATTCTCAATTTTGGAGGAAAGATAATGTATCCAGAGAAATTTGAATCATTTTAAATCAAAATTAATATGCTTTTAAAATTTATATTTGTTTAGTTATATCTGAATTTTGATAGTATAAATTAAGAGTGATAAATTTCAAATGAAGAGTAAAAAATTAAAAATGTGTTTTTAATTTAATTTAATATTTTATTTATTCTATTGAATCTAAATCTAAGAGTATAAAAAAGGTTTTATATATTAATTGTGATTTGAAGTGATTTATTTTTTTAAATTGGTGACAGAAAAAAAGAGAATATTTTAGGAATATGCTTGACTGCTCAGGTTGTTTGAGTCGGTTGTGTCGGTTAGGTTAGGCCGGGTCGGGTCGGGTGAATCAGGTCCTTCGTCATTTCCCGAATGATGACGTAATGACCTATCCTGGCTCTCCTATCCCTCATCGCTTCGTGTTCGTTGTGTGCTCTGGTCGCCGCCGCCGCCGCCGCTTTCTTTATAAGCACGGCTCTCGTTCTTCATCCACCGGCGAGCCAGCGCGACTTGCTCGCCAAATTGTTGAAAGGTGCCGCTGTTGTTTTGGCTGGTCGTGGTGTGAAGCGCAGCTTCGATCCAACAAGGAGCTAACCAACGCGAAGCGAGTGCATGTGAAGCTCAGAGAAGCAGAGTTGCTTGACGATCTGTGGTGATTTTTTTTCTTGGCTTGAGACTAAATAGAGTTGCCTCATCAATTGTTCTTCATTCATTTGCTGTGTTTCTCCATTTGATCCCAGAAGCATTCATCACTTGAACCTCCAGTTGGGTGGAACTGAATAGCAAGTAAAACTTAAACCTTCAAGTGTTCTCCTTTCTCCCAACCGTTTCCAATTATTTTAGGTAATACTTTGTTGTGTCAAATTGTGCGATTGATGTCTTGAATGCTTTTATGTGATCAGTTCCAAATTGTTAGTTCATTTCAAGAAATTTCCTTCCTTCGTTTTTATTCTGAGATTGCCTTACATGTATATGTAGATATAGGAACATGGAAGCCGAGGGTAATGTAACCCTAGCCATGTAATTGTTTTCCTGATGCTGCACCTAATCGGAGGGGTTCCGAATATCAGTGCTTTGGTGCACGATTTAATGTTGGCAGCTCCCATGACCAGCACAGCTTCCTGGCAGGTATTGGGGTTCCTTGTTGCTGTCATCTTTTTCCACTCCTCTGAGTACATGCTTGCTATCTTCTTCCACGGCCGGTCCAATGTCACCCTCAGCTGTGAGTAGCTCTATTCTTTCTCTCACTGTGTATACATCTGAGTTGTTAGTTTTTGTGCTTGGAGGAATGCGTCTTTGTATTAAGAATTGTTGGACAGTAAAAAGTTTGTTCTTGTTGCAATAAACAATTTCTAGTATGGTATATGTTTGGATTCACATATGGTTGTGTCTAGGGATACACTATTAACTCATGCATGAGATTTAACATAATTTTGACTTGAATTGTTGGGGCTTCTTCCTTTTTTTTTGTTTTTTGTCTGTTTTTTTGGTATTTCACTTTATTGGTTTTGGGGTTTAACAATGCCACAAAATTTTCCATTGCGAGAAGTGACCCTCTTTTGTTATAATATTTTTTTTCTTGTTCAAATAGCAGACATCTATAATCCATGAATTGTTCTTACTCTTGCTTGCTTTTCATTCAAGTGAAAATGATTGAGATTTGTAATATATTTATGAAGGATGTGAGCACATAATCTTGTAAGGCATCTGTGCTTCTTAAGTTCTGGAACTTGTTATCTTGTTTGATAATTTCATTATCCAAGATATTTTGTTTGTGCTGAAATAATCCTTTTTTTTCTTCATATTGAACCCCTATGGGTATGCTCGTCTATGCTTCATGAAATTGAAAGTTCTAAATGTGGTTATTCTTGTGATTTTCTTTCAAATTCATTCTGAGAGATAACTGATTAATATGCTTATTGTGAAGCCCTTTTGATTAGCAAGAATTATGTAATTGCGATGACTTGTGCTCTGCTGGAATATGCTATAGAGTCCCTCCTTTTCCCAAGTCTGAAAGAGCATTGGTGGGTTAGTAACATTGGACTTTTGATGGTACTATTTGGAGAGTTTATTCGTAAAGCTGCTGTTCTTACTGCTGGCCAGTCTTTCACACATATGATTAGAAGAAATCACGAAGATGACCATGAATTGATTACTCATGGTATTTACAGGTAATTAGACTGGAAATTATGATGGTTTGTTGCTATTTTTGCACGCACTTTGTTATGTCTAATTTTAGCACCAAAATTAGAGAATATACTCTTCCTTTGTCGTGGTCAGCTCAAGCAACAATATATTTATCATGCAATTGATTAACTGGTAGAACTTTTAATACTTTTTTATGAATAAGAAATGAGTTATGCATATAACAGACTTGATATATGATCCGGAACAGGTCTAGGACAACAAATTACTTGATAAGTAAACGTGAAAGGACATGGAAGTGCAATTTTTATTTTGGGTAAAATGATACTGTGCTTATAAGTTTGAAACATCTTACAATTCGTTCTTCCTACATATTAATTCTTAATTTTCAAGACATGATTTATCATTATCATGGGTAAATAACCTCAATTTTAACACCATTGTGTTCTATACAATGTTGTCACTAGTAATAAATTGAGAACAGCCCCTTTATTAGTATTACATTTCCTAAACTTCTCATCGACCCTTAAGACACAATTGTTCATTTACATGAAATAATGCCCTTTCATTGCAATTATTCATTTATTGATAAACATCATCTTACCTAATCAAGCAAACTAGGTGTCTTTGATTTAATATCGAGTTCACCTGATTGAAGCAAACAGATGGAGATATCTTTGCAAATGCTCAATCATGGTTTTGGTTGATTAATCATTTTCCCCATTTGGTTATTCGGATCTCCTCTAAGAGTCAGTGATTCAACTCATAGTCTCATATCTTGGGCATCAATTTCTCGATTTATCTTGAATTGCTATTCTTTTAAGGGTCATTGATCACTTGCCCCAAAAGAAAGTCAGTCTTTAGTTGAAAGCCCTGGAAATTGATTTATAATGTTATCTATGTTCATGCTTCAAGAACATATTTTCCCTATAGCTTCTCATGCTTACATCCATTTTCCCATGTTATCAAAGCCAGTAACTATGATTTACTTATATCTTCACTATACCTGAGTAACAGATTTATCCGCCACCCTGGCTACTCTGGATTCTTCATTTGGGCAACTGGAACACAGGTTATGCTCTGCAATCCAATCTCCACCATTGGTTTCATAGCTGTCCTTTGGCGATTTTTCTCGACACGAATACCGTATCCTATTTGTGAAAGTATTATTTTGTATTCTTTGCTTATTTCTATGCTTCTATTTTGATTTTTGAGCATGATTAGTTTGTAATTATTCAATGGAACGGCATAATTTTTGCTTGGATAATAACTTGTCCTTGACGACGAGCAGATATGAAGAATTTTTCTTGAGGCAATTTTTCGGTTCACAGTATGCAGAATATGCAAGAAGAGTTCCATCTGGTCTTCCTTTTGTTAGATAAAATCTGTAACATCGCGAGTAATGTTCGATGACTTCCTTTTCCATTATGTTGTTAAGCCTATGGATCATCAATGAATCTTAGTATGTACAGGCTGCGACGCATGGAAGTGGAACAGAATCACCTACGCCTACTCTACTCAGCCGAAGACATTCAACAGAAATAGAATTCACATTGCATTTTCACTTCCTTCTGAGTAGGTCATCTTGTAATCAGAACAAGTTATCACGTTTAGAAATTTGTGGTGTGTTTCATGTTTTGATTTGAATGTTTGTGGAGACTCGTACAAGTTTTTTATACGATGATTAGGACTTGGGTGTGGGTGTTGGAGCACCAGATAGAGCAACCGGCTGCAAGATCCACGTGTTCTTAAAATAATATTTTACTTATAATTTAATATTAGGAATGGTAATGGGTGGGGCAGGGCGGATTTATCATCATTATTCTTGAACTCGAATTAGAGTCTTGTTCTCATATCTAATTTTGTATAATTGGGGAATTTGTGCCTCGATCCCTGCAGGATTAAATCTCTATATCTATCTTAAAATCCTGAATGAGGCTGGGAAGGAGGTGGGGAATTTTCATTTTTATCTATTAAATTTCTATATCCATTTTCATATTCATTCTTATTAAAAAATAATTTTTTTAATATTACATTCGAATTTAGAGAGGCTAATTTAATTAAAAATTAAAATATCAACATAAATTATATTTTTAAATAATTTAAATTATATTTTTAAATAAATAATTAAATATTATTAATTAAAATAAATATCAATTTAATTTAACTCTTTCAACATAAATTAATAATTTTACTTTTTATACCTGAAGTATTAGATAATGAACATGATTTAGTATTTATGAGTTTGTTTTCAAATATAAACCTAAATTATTATTATTATTATTATTATTATTATTATTATTATTATTATTAATCGGGTTTTCGGGGAGGGTTTAGGGGTGGGAATAGCATTCTCATATAGACCTGCCCACGGGCTGG
>JBBPFP010000067.1:2867739-2879007 GCA_037974795.1 Kaempferia galanga
ATGAGTATCTTTTGGTAGAGAATTCCAAATTTTCAACAGAGCTCGCGTGGCTGTTCTCCAACTCGTACCTAAGTGACGGATGGCCACATGCTCGTGGGACCAAAGGCGAATCCTCCAATCACTATCGCTACTCAAATGCGTTGTGACGCCGTTGTCAGGATGAGGCGGACGTACAAACAGCTAAAAGGCGTTGGACACTTTCCCGTTTAAACTTCTCGACACCGAAGGGCGGCGACGATGGAGACGGAGTTGGAGATGGAGCGGCTTCCGGCTGACCTACTGGCCCACATCTTCTCCTTCATCCTTTCCTTCAAGGACTTGGCACAGTAAGTACTCCTGGAACCCTAGTTACGTGTTGTTGGTTTGACTCGATGGGTTTGATTTGGGATTTGGAAGGGCGAGCGGGGTGTGCTGGAAGTGGCGGCGAGGGGTGAAGGAGTCTCTTTCGAGGAAGGAGCGTCTCAGCTTCGCCGGATGGAAGGTGGACGACGAGTCGGCCGCCAGGGTGGTGCGGGCCGCCTACAATATCAAGGAGCTGGATATGTATCTACTTCTCTTCTTGTTCTTTTTTTCCCCTTCTTCTTCCCTTTTCTTGATTTGTTTCAATTGTTTTTTCCCTCTTTGTGAGGCTCTTTTTACGTACGAGGCTAAAGGATTGCCTTTTCTAGACTCGTATAAAAATTCGTGTGCTTAAAAATGCTGAGTTTTTTCTTCTCGAATTGATCAGTAACGTGGATGAAGGGATCAAGTTTGGTCCTTATTCAAAAACGTCTACAATATCAAGGAGATGGATATGCATTTACTTTTCTAGTTTATATCGTATTTTCCCTCTTCTATGGTGCTGTTTACGCATGAGCTCAAACTAATGCCTTTTCTAGTTTCGTAATCGATGCATGTGTTCAATAAAAAATGATGATTTTCGTCTCAAATTGATCAGTAACGAAGGTTGAAGAGAAGTAGTTATTTGGATCTCAGTTTTAAAACGCCTACAATTCGAAAGGGCTGGATATATATCCTATTCTCCTTCTTTAACCACCCACCCATGACCCACCCCCTCCGTTTTTCTTGCTTTGCTTTGATTGTTTTCTCACTGTCATCGTGTTGTTTACATACAAGGTCAAAATATGCCTTTGTCTAGTTACTTGATGCATTCTTATACTTAAAATTGCTGATTTAGATCTCAAATTGATCAATAACGAGATTGAAGAGATCAAGTAGTTATTTTGATCTCGTTTTAAAATGGCTACAATATCAAGGAGCTGGATTTGTATCTTATTCTATCTTTCCTCCTCATTTTTTGCCTTGTTTAAATGGTTTTCCCTCTGTTATTGTGTTGTTTATGCGAAGGTCAAGGTACTCCTTTTTCTGGTTTCTTAATTCAGTTTTGAGCTTAAAGTTACCGATTTCCGTCTCAAATCGATTGGTGATGAGGTTGAAGAGATCAAGTAGTCATTTTGATCTCATTTAACTAATTTGTTTTTCATGTAGGAATTTGACAGTCTTCTCTCTTTTTTCACCTTTTGATTTGATCAAAGCTGCAATTCCTTTGGTATAGATCAAGGAGCTGTTGGGGTTGCCAAATAACTGATGAAGGGCTATACAAGATTTCACTAACAAAATGTGTCGGTAATCTATTATCGATATCAATGTGGGGCATGGCTGGAATCACTGACAGAGGAGTAATTCAACTGGTAGTACTATATTATGCTTACTGCAATATGACATTGGCAATGAGTGTCAACTTTTCAAAGTTCAAACTTACCTTAAACCATCTGTCTTATGATGTTTCGCATAGTTGTATGCTTAATGAGTTGGTTGAGAAGGCTATAAAAACCTGTAGTATTTACTTCATTCGGAGAGATAGGTTGATAGAATAACCTAGTGCATATATGGAATCCTTCTACGATCAAAATATTTATGTAATTGAACAATATACTCTAGTTGGGGAAGAGTAGCACTGGAAGAACTGAGTCAATTTTGAATGGTTCTTATAATCTATGGTTCTTTATTTTCCTATAATCCCCAATTTTATTTAACTTTTCTTCTCTGCACTATTGTTTTGCTCCTCATGTTTCTTCTCTACATCTTGATCAAGTTAAATTTCTTATTGAAATCTTCTATAGTGTTGTCTCAGAAGGAGATGTCTAGAAAAGTTTGACAAATTTTTTGTAATCAAACTAATGAACTGGTGCCTATTAGTATCAAACACTACAGGGATCCTTTTCATAAATTGTTCTACTATGATAAAAGAACACGATCAGAGTCAAATCAGCAGTAGCCAGTAGCTTTATTTAATAAAGAAAACAAATGCATATGCCACTTAAGTTGGAGTTACTAACTAATTATTGTGCTCCCTAGCTCTGATACATGAGTTATCTCAGGAAGCTATACTTTACATCCTTGTTTATCAGAGTATATTTTATGCTGCATCCAATTTTTGAGTCTGTATTCTTTAAAATTACATGCTATGAACTAGTAGCACCTTGCAAATAGTATATATTGTGATTTTCCCCCCTCTATTTTTGTACTTTCATTATATTATTCACTTGCATTTGATTTTGTTCAGGTGAGTAAAGCTAATTCCTTACAGCACCTGAATGTTGGGGGTACATTTATTACAGATGAATCCTTGTATGCAATCGCAAATAGTTGCCCCCAAATCCAGGTACAAAGTTCTCCATGTGTAATTTTGTAAGTCCTTTCTTCTTTTCCCTCACAAGAGTCTACTTATTTGGATGAAAGATATAAGCGATAGAAGTTCAATGTGTAAGACTCTTTCGCCCTTTTCCTTCCTATCTTCCACTCCAGTAATCAGACCCTAAATTTCGCTGGGTAACTTATAGTTAAAGTTATTTTTCTCAGTGTTCAACCCTAATGTGATTATGCTAAAGTCTAATTCTTGTCCATCCTATTCCATGTATTACTTGTATACAACATGTACATTAGGTGATTTACTGCACGCTAATCTTTGGCGCTACAATTGCAGTCTGTCGTTCTATGGAGCTGCCGCCATGTCACAGAGAATGGCCTCAACAGGCTCGTCGATAAGTGTTGTAATCTCAAATCGATCAATGTTTGGGGCATGAAGGTTCCTGAGGTTTGTTTTTTGAGATTGCTTGCCATCAGCCCTACTTTGGAGTTAAAGCCTCTCACTCAGCATCTGGGTGTTGGAAGGATTTGGCCAGCATCATAAACAAGATTGATTGGTTGCTCTATTTAAGCGTGTGTATAAACTTTTAAATTAAAATTCATACAGTTGACAGTTGACGGTGTGCCAATAAAATGATAATTAAGGGTGTAAATTAACTCTCCATTTTCTGTTGTTTATACATGTAAGGAGTTGATCCTTCAAGTGCACGAATCTTATAGTGCAACTAGAAAGTTTAAAAGTATCTCTTAGAAAAAGCAATGTGAAACCCTAATTATTTATCAGAATGTAACATCAAAGTATTTGTTTTTTGTAAGATAACAAGGAGAAACCACAAGGAATTTTGCAAGAAAATGGGAGGAAGTCTCCGCGAAGCATTTAACTGTGAGCATGATATTACAACAAATTAACATAGTTTACACTAATACTTTGAAACTCAAAACCCTACACCTTAATCAATTGGCCAAATTGAGTATAAAAACAAACATCACCAATATATACACTTTTAATGCATCTCTGGGGAAGGCTATTTCCACAAATTCAAAATGAAACTGTTCCTACTAGTATCGCAAACTGTAGAGAAGGAACTTAACAGAACTTAGTGGCCAAAAATATAAACAAAATTCATAGGAAGCTGATTTCATCTGATATAAAGCATTTGTATCAGAGAGCGAAATAATGAATTCCCAATCAAAATAAACACTGAGTTTCACTTCAGCTGTCATTTCTTGAACAAACAAAGATCACTAGAATTCTATTTCCTAAACCATAATTTCTTCCAGCTGCTCCTGCGTAGGAAGGGATACAATCCAAGTATATGCTCGGGCATGAAATCGTGCCTCGTTAATATACCAACTACAGGTGCCCTCTGCATAGTCCAGAAAAACAATGTCATGAAGCCATAAAATTAACTGAAAGGATTTGCTTATTTTAAAAGATATCTGAGTTGAAAGAAAAAATAAAAAAGTTGTAGAGTAAGCAGATTTGACTTATATACAGAAACATCATGTAGCTGAAGTTTCATACCGAAGAGGACTTGGGGATAACCAAGAGATGTCTCAGACCAACTTCTCGAAAAAGAATCAGAGCTTTCGCCAAAGACATCGTCTCAACAACAGTGTAAGGCGAAGTATTTGTGAATGGGTGTAAATCAACATACATATTCATCTCTTCAGCAGTTAACTCAATGCCTTCAATAAATTCATGCTTGCCAGATCCACGTT
This sequence comes from Kaempferia galanga, assembly GCA_037974795.1. Classification (NCBI taxonomy): domain Eukaryota; kingdom Viridiplantae; phylum Streptophyta; class Magnoliopsida; order Zingiberales; family Zingiberaceae; genus Kaempferia; species Kaempferia galanga. Next base: position 2,872,111 of record JBBPFP010000067.1, read on the forward strand.
TGGCAAAATCATCAGCTGCTAGATGTATTGAAGCTTCGGGACCTTCAACTGTGTGGGTACAACGAAATTGTTTCTTCTTCAACAGAACAAGTAGATGTGAACGAAGAATCAGACCGAAAAGAACAGGTGTATCAGACAGAGGAGGCTCATCTACCACAGGGAAGCCATGATGTCCAGTGCTCTTCAGCACATGGAATATGTTGCTAACCTTTTCAATCCCATTGAATACCTGCAAAGGGCCACTAACCACATCACCAACTGTAAGATGTCTCATGTAAGGCTCGGCATGGGATTCAAGATAAGGGAGCCCCTTCAATTTCACAATCAAATCATAGATATCGGAATTAAAAACATCAGCTACAGTCTTGGATATAAGCAAAACCAGCATGACCAGGGGAAGAAGTAGAAGGTTGTTGGTTAATTCTAGCATAATTACACAGACTGAAACAGTCATTCTCATAGAGCCAGCTAGAAGTGAAGCAGAACCAAGGACGGCAAAGAGACCATGGTTAAGAGTCGAATGGGAACCCATAAGCATACCTACAAGGCGTCCAAAAGTTGCACCGCATAAAATAACTGGGATAAAAAGACCAGAAGGAACTGCCAGACCATAACTGATAATTCCAAGAAAATAGGAGGTGACAAAGAACAATAACACTGAAGATTTCTGGAAAACATTGTCTGTGCCAGCACTGTAGAGGTTTCTGATTGTATCGTCATTGGTGTTGAAAAATAAACTAGCCAAATCATTATAGTGGTCAGGTGCACACTGAAACTTCTTGAAATTACCAGATCTTCCTATTGATGGACAAGCTTCGGATAACCCAGCTGGGCAAGGTTTACAAGACGCAAGCCAAGGTAATCCAAATAGGCAACAGGAGGTGAATATGGAAACTGAAGCAGCAAGAAAAAATTTGTATCCATGGCCTTTCCTGAAAATGAAAATTTGAATATGCTCTTAAAAAATCCTTGTAGGAAATCTTTGTGACACAAGTAGAAGTACTCATTCAAATCTAAGAAGAAAGAATACATACTTGTGAATAAGATTGTAGACTTTAAGAACTTTATCCAGCACAAAATTGTAGAAGCTTCCCAAGATTCCACCTATTACTCCTAAAACAATGACTGGAGGTAGATCAACAAGGTGATAAGACACATCAGCCGAAGTGACATCGAACATGATAAGTCCACCCTTCCCAAATAAGCCACATTTACCACTTCTACAAATATCAATCAATGCCCTGAGCACAACCGCGACAACTGCTGTAGTGAAGAATGCTCTCCATAGCAATGCACTTCGCCACCTTCAAAGACAAGTAAATTCCTATCAAGAAATATTATTTGAGATTAATGACTTCCGAATAATAAGTAAAAGGCCTATGGTGGAGATATATCACTCTCCAGTATAGAGCACTTTTTACCATGATTAATGTGCCCAAACTTTTCAACATATACTCCAGTATGTTCTCAAAGACTCAAACTCAGATTTAATATTCTTCCCATAACTATGCCATTCAACAAAATGAATATCAATCCACAATGGTCAGTTTGTAGAGACTATATGATGCAATTGCAATCATCATACACAAACCTCAACCTATTTGTACCAAGTTCTCACCCGATGTTAAAGTAATCTCACAGTATCCATTGACTACAATACACTGAGAAAAAAAAAAACAACTTTGCAGCTTCCTAGTGGGAAAGTATGAATGCAATCTTTATTTTATAGAATACATAGAAAAATAATGGTTGCATCAGGAAGATATCAAGAGGTATGATACCATGAGGATACACATTCCAATGCAAAAAGAACACCACCAACTGGTGCACGAAAAGCAGCAGCAATTCCAGCACCAGCTCCACAGGTTACTAAATCCCGTCGATCTCTGTCATTCTTGAAGTACCTCAACCATCTCCAGGTTAGGTTGTACTTCCGAGATCCTCCTTGCCCGAGTATGGATGCAATGCAGGAACTTGTATGAACTAACGGACCAGCCTTGCCCACATGAAGAGATGAGGACACTGCAGCAATGGAACCTACCACCTGTTGTTTCATTAAAGTCAGATCATCATCTTCAAAACACTATACGTGCAATGGTTTTACTTTTTTCTGTATCATTCAAATGATTGGAAAATGCTTTCGCATAGACATACAAAAACGAGCCGAGCAGATTAGGTACTTGTGGATGGTTCTTATTTTGTACAAAAGAAGAAGAAAACTCGTTGTTCAATCTGTTCTACCGATCAGATAATGCTCAGAGGAGTAAAAGCAGTTCAGCATTCGAAAAAAGAAACAAGCCACGTCCATTTACTTCGCCCCCATTATAGACTGGACAGTGCATAGAATAATAGGAAAATTTGTCTCAATCCAGAAGAATTACAAAAACCTCACCTTCACACACAACGTCTTCAATGAGAAAATTTGAGGAGCATCGACACCGTTCAGGTATGCCTTCACTTCAGGAATTCCAGATCCAGCTGCCGTTGGAGAGATGAAGATGGTGATGGCCGAAGCAAACATGAGGAGCACAAAATTCGACCCCGCGAACACGGCAAATGCCCATCCATACCTGCTCCAGCCAATTGAAACATCAACCGACAAAATAAGCAAGAAACAACAGAAGTGTCTGCTCTATTTGCCAGAGCGACCGTACTTGCTGGCAAGCATCATATTGGAGGTAATCACGAACTTGACACCAGCGATGTTCTCGACGGCAAGGTTGTTGAAAAATCCAACAGAGCCGGACAGGGCGCCGACGAGGAAGCACAGAGTCCACTTGAGGATGACGTATTGCACGATGTGCACCGGCAACCGGCTACGCCAATCCTGCTTGAGGAAGTCAAGCTCGATCAACCTGCAAATTCTCCTCTTTCAGACCTCCGATTCCGTGTTGCCACAGCCCAAATTTCACAAAAGAAAAAAAAGGTTCGTATTTTATTCAGGCAACAATCTTAAACTGGGGTTTGGAGAAAGAAAAAATTCGATATTTCAATTCTGAGAGAGAGAGAGAGAAACACACACACACATACCCACACAAAAACCGTGCTTTAATCATCCTACAATTTCAAAGATGGGGAAAAGACATCCATTTAGTCTTCCTACAATTTTAGATGCATTAGTAAGCAGAGGACAAACAGGCGACAAAATTCCAAACTCTTCATTCCGTACTTGCACAGAAGGGGGGATCCGGCCTTTTATCATTCCGAAACTCCAAATCGAACAAACGAGATGGAAACAAATCAGCCTTCCACAATCTCAAGGAGAAATAGAGTGAGATAGTACTCGTAGTCAAGGCTTTCGATGGGGCAGAGCTTGGAGCCGATGATCGCGAGCTGAGAGGTGGTGTTGGAGGCCATGCGGCGAATGCGGGAGGCGCGATGCTCGTCGAGATGCGAGTCGCCGGGGAGGAGGGACGACTCCAGATCGCCGCTGCCGCCGCCGCCGTACTCTGCCTCCATCGGCAAACGCTACCTTCCACTCGCCGTCGCAGTCGACCAAGTGAATGGGGAAGTTGTTAATTGTCTGTGCAGTCCCTTTGCCTTATTAATGGAGAAGGAGAAGATCCCGAGAGACGGATTCGATTGACCCGTTGGCCTAAATAATTACTAGCGACGAGATGGATCAAGCACGCAGGAACAGGATTCCAAAAAAACGAAAAAAGTAAAATTAAATAAAAAATTAATTAAATTAAAATTTTAATTTTGTAGGGAAATCTAATTTTCTGTATTATCAATTAGATGCGAAACGTAATAGAGACATGCAAGATACAGACACGGCCTGACTTATCGTGCTGGCGTTCGTATATTACATATAATTTATGGACACGCTTTTTTGTTTTTCTCAATAATTTCACTGTTCAAATCCTATGATACAATCAAAATAATATATTTTATAATTGATCTGTGACGATCACATATGGTATTTATTCAAATTGCCCATATCTATCTCCTCTCTTGTATGTAAACGGTAGTCTTTCTTATATATAGACTGTATAGTATTATTTTAAAAAAATAGTTAGATTGTATTTTTTTTTTTTTAAACCAGTAAGATAGTTGATTTGCATGGTAGAATTGCAGATGAGAAGAATTAAAAATATTTAAGTTTAGATTATGTTAGGTGTCATGTTAGATGTTACCCACGGAATGCTCGTGGTAAGTCGTCTAGAATATATATATATATATATATATATATAAAAAGAGAGATGTTATGCTGCCCTATATATGCTTCTTTCGTGATTGTAATTGAAATCCAATGTGGCGATCTGATACGGTTAAAACTCAGTTTTTTTTTATAGCTAAAATACCTTTAACTATTTATGTTTTCTATCTAGTAGTATTTTCTCGCCTGTGTTTAAAAAATAATATTTAACCCTATTTTGATCAAAACTCAGATATGAGAAATTAAGATAATTGTACCATGGGGGTTTTTTTAATCATTTTTCAATAATAATTTCAAAAGAAGAAAAACACATTTAATTGACTATTATATTTTTCGGTAAAAATCCTCACACAATTTATACATGCACCGATATAAATAATAGAAAAATAGCAATTCTGAAATGGATAACTAGCCAAAAACTCATTCAGTCACCCTCACTAAATGAAAAAAGTCAGAATTATAAATTAATAAACTAAAATTAAATAAAAATTGAATAAAATTTATCATTAAAAATCTACAATGAATAAAAAAACAATTGTGTCTTTGTCTTTTTTCTAATTTTTCGATAATAATCTCAAGAGGAAAAAAACATATTGAATTGTCTATTATATCTTTGGTAAAAAATATCACCAAAGTAATACATGCACCTACATAAATAATAGGAAATCAACAATGCTAAAAAGGATAGCCAACCAAAAACTCATTACAACACCCTTATTAAACCAAAAAATAGGTAGAAATTTAAATTGATGAACCAAAATCACAACTATTTGATGATAAGGAAAAGATTTTTAATGATGTTTCATCTTTATTTAATTTTGATTTATCAATTTCGAATTCTGGTTATTTTTTGGTTTAGTGAAAATTGTGGAATGAATTTTTCGTTAGTTGTAGGGCTAAGCAATTAGTTTAAATCGAACTGACCGAATCAATTAAACTAAAAATCAAGCCGATCGATTTTTTTTTAACCAACCAAACTGATTAAACTTTTTTAAAAGAAATGAACCGATCAAATTGATAAAATATCGGTTAATTCAGTTTTCGATCAAAATAACCAAATTTTTTGGTTTGGTTTGGTTCATTTCAACTCATAATATCAGTGTGGTTTGGTTTCGATTTGGTTCAGTTGGTTTGATTTAGTTCTGGTTTAATTCAGTTCAACTTAAAATATTGTTTAATCGGTTTAACCAAATTTTGATTTTCAAAATCGAAACTTAACCGATATAACTAATATTTATAGAAAAAACCAAACTTATGAATTAACCAAACTAAACTTTTAATTTCGATCGATTTGGTCGGTTAATTCGGTTTAACCGAACTTTTACTTATCCCTACGTGGTTATACCTTTCAGAGTTTTTATTTTTTTTATTATTTATACTAGTATATGTATAAATTTTGTGATAGATTTTATTAAATAATATAATAGTCAATTCAATATATTTTTCCCCTTTAAGGCGACCCCACGTAGTGGGATAAGACTTAAGTAATTAGAATGTTTGAAATTAGAAATTTAGCTCTTGGTAAAATTTAAGTTTTGGGCTATATTAAGAGATGAGGCTAGATTAAGAGTGGGGGATTCTTGCTGTTCTCCTTTCGAGATTATTATCAAAAAACGATAAAAAAAAAAGAGATAAGGACACAATTATCTTTTAATAGATTTTTCACATCTGACTTTTGGTAAAAGGGAGGTTAAATATTATTTTTTTAAATACATAGGGCAAAATACCATTAGATAGAAAACACCATAGGGTTAAACATATGTTAGCCTTTTATTAATATCTCTCTCATCTGCATATAATAACTTTTCTCTTTTCTCTCTTGGATTAAAATAAAATTCTTATTTCTCTCTTCTATAATTGTATTAGCTAGTAGATACTGTGTATTTACTACATATATAATAACGACTATAATATAATAGTTACTACAACTGTACAATAGTTATTACACGTTAGAGCAACTACACCACTTTAAAAATTAACACTACAATTATTATTATTATATGCAATCATAGAAGAAAAATGAAAATTTTATTTTAATTTAATAAAAAAGAAGAAAAATTATTATAGATAAATAAGAGTAGAATTAAAACATTAAATGTTAACAACTCCAAATCACCCACGTCAATTTTGCTAGTGAAGGGTCTAACTGTATAATAATTCTGTGTCTATGTAATTTTTATATAACAATATGTAAAATATAGACTGCAGATTAAATTTTATATTGATCGAGTGGAGCCGATTCAAACTATTTTGTTCCGCATAATTAAATTATCGATAATGGAGCGGAGCAAGATACCCTTGATTGGCATATGGCAGGCGATCGCACTTGCACCGGGGTCAGGAGGTCTTGTCCTGCTCTATCACTGGCTAGTGTCCGTGCCTGACCGGAGCGTACCCTTAGTAGATTTACAAACATTAATTTTTTGATGTGTCATGCTAAAATAAAATTATTTTATTCATTAGAAATAATTTAAAAGTAGTATGATTTCTAAATAAATATAAATATTAATGGACCACGAGAGTTTGAAATTTGAATCCACAGCATTTAAATTATTAAGAATATATTAGCCTGATTTAAATATCATTTAATTTTTTACGTAATTTAGTAGTAGAAATAAAAATAAAAGGAAAAAAGGGATAAAAGGAAAAGGAGATTAAGGCTTTGAAAAATGTTTTTAAAATATTTGTAATGTTTTATGTAACCAAAAGTTATAGCCAATATATATTTTGTAATTAAT
>JBBPFP010000067.1:2879107-2891753 GCA_037974795.1 Kaempferia galanga
ATATTAAATACAACAATAAACCTAACTTAAACCTTTGCCCAAACATCAAAACCTAGGGTACCTAGATTGCTCCAACAATGTGGGAGAAAGAAATAAAAAATGACTCGAATGATGTTGCACTAATTTTGAGGAAAATAAATAAAATAAAAAAATTAATGACAAAATTTGTTAGAATATATTTTGCACCAAATCTGGATAATGGTGAAAAAATAAAAGTGCAAACCCGGGAAAAAGGTATAAGAATATCTTTTAACCAAAAACAATATATATATATTTTTAAAAAAAATAAAGAAATGAGGCGAAACCCCACTTGCTTGATTGGTGGTTGCACCAATGTAGATACCTGCTCTAATACCAATTGTAATATCGTAAAGATGCTGGGGGGTTGGCGGTGAAAAGAATTCGTCGCTTTTTAAAAATCACGAGTAAACTTAAAGCAGCAGAAATTTGAGATGATAGAAAGAACACACACTAACATAAGTAATTTACTTGGTTCGGAGCCTTCCACGACTCTTATTCGAAGGCCTGCACTCACTGAGTACTTTCGTTGGGCAATCACTATAATTTTAAATAATTACAAAGAATGATTACAATTTAAGTACAATTCAAATGCAATAAATAATATACCAACGACGATTAAATTAAAGAAGCGAGCTTTATGTCGTTGGAGAGGCTTTACGGTGTCATATAGTCTTCTTCTAAGTAGCACACAAGAGAGAAATTTGTTGGAATTATTGTTCTGAAGCTGCTGTTCGAAGACCTTTAAATAGACTACATCGGGCACCTAAACCACCCCCGGGTGCCCATCAGGGTACACGTGGCATTCTCTCGTCGAAACTCTATCTCGAGAGTTTATTTATCTCCGGGTGCTCGAACTACTGACATGTGCCAACAACCATCACACACCACCTTAGCCAGGGCGCCTTTGTTAATACCGAGCTTCCCGGGCAACTTGATCACCCTTGGGCACCTGGACTGTCCGGGCACCTGGATCACTCTTTCTCAGATTCTGATTTTCTACACCAAAGAGTTAGCCAAAAAAATAATATAAAAAGATAAAATATTTTTGACAGTCTTCGGATTGTCTCGTTCTGACTTTAAGTTTCATTGAAACCTTAGGTCGGCTGACGCCTATTGTTCCCTCAAGTGGGAACATGTACTAACCAGTTCGCTCCTCCAGTTGTTTACCTTCACTTATCCATTGCAGACTTTCTTAACCGGGTCCCATGATCCACCAGAGTTTTCTATCAGATATCGACCAATTTGGACTTCGGCTAGTTGTCAACCGAACTGTTCTTCCTTCTATCAACTCTCAACTAACTTGAATTTTGTGTCAGCTATCAACCTAGGTAAACTTCAGCCTGGTGTCTATTTATTTAGACCTTATCAAGTTCATTAGCTTGGACACTTAGTAGACAAATTAGCTCATACAACATCTAAGTTTAATTTATATGTTATTTATCAAAATATAAGTTTGCACTACACCAACACCAACTAGCCATGAAAAAAATTGATGAGCTTTCGGCCAGGGCCAGTCATGCAATCACCGAATCACTTCCAACTAGACATAGATGCCAGTTTTAAAGATGGAGATAGTTGATATAGAATTGGGGGAGTTATACGAAATCATTTGGGGCAGATAGTCCTTGCCTTTGGAAGGACAATACTGAAACCAAATTCTATAGTGTGTGGGGAATTGATAGCCATCTGAGAGGATCTTCAATTTGTTCAAGAAAAAGGACTTCAACATGTCTCTATATTATCTGATTCACTATTAGTGATCAGACTTATGTTAGTTCATGTGCCACAGAGTTAAAGTTTTTAATAGCCCAGTTAGCTAGTACTTCTCTATTTCATGTTAGGAGGACAACCAATTCTGCTGCTCACTCCTTATCTAAGTTTTCTTATTCTTCCCCTGCTCTGTGTTGTTGGGAGCTTGGGAATTTTTCAAGTTGGTTGGTAAAGCTTGTAATGAGCCCAGTTAGCTATTACTTCTCTATTTCATGTTAGGAGGGCATCCACTTCTGTAGCTCACTCCTTAGCTAAGTTTTCTTTTTTTTTTTCCTTTTCTATTTTGTTGGGAGCTTGGGAAATTTCCAAATTGGTCAGTAAAAGTTGTAATGAGCCCAATTAGCTATTACTTCTCAGTTTCAATGTCAGGAGGACAACCAATTCTGTGGCTCACTCTTTAGCTAAGTTTTCTTATTCTTCCCTGTTTCATTTTGTTGGGAGCCTGGGAATTTTTTAAGTTAAGCTGGTAAATCTTATAATGTGTGACATGAATATTTCAGGTTAGCCGCAGTAATAACAATAATAATAATTTATAATTAATAAATGCGCACGGTGGTTAATACGCGATGTCAGCCATCAATCCAATCCACTACAACGAGCAGGTCTCGCTCCCCTTTTATTCTTCTCCTCCCTTTCTTTTATTGTCTTTGCTTGATTCCGGTTCCGATCTGCTCTGCTCAACGTCGCGTCCCCTAATTCTTCGTCGACTCGACGACATGGATCCCAACCCTAAATCCTTTCCCATCCTCTCCTACGTCATGTCTCGCCTTCCCAACATGGCCTCCTTCAAGGCTGCCCAAATCCCCCACGATCACGACGACATCGAGCAGCCGACTCCGCCTGACCACTCTCGCAGCCAGCGCGATGACGAGGTTGAACTGATGGATCGTCTTCCCCTCCTCCATCGCCCGGCTCTCCTCTCTTCCATGGCCGCCTCTATATCCGACGTCGCCCAGACTCGCTCCGTGCTCCGCACCCTCGGCGACCGTCCTGATCACGAGTCCGTCGACACCGCCCGTGTCCGCATCACTGAGATCGACGAAGACCTCGCCCGACAGATCGAGGAGATCGAAGCGGCACCGCCCTCCGAGGAGGCGGATTTGCTCCTGTGGCGGGCAGACCAGGAGGAGGAGTGCAGGGCCAGAGCAGAGCGGGAGAAGGTCGCCCTGCGCGCCGTGATTCATCTGGACGAGATGCACGAGTCGTATGAGAGGCTTCTGAGGGAGGCGGAGGAGAGGTTGGTCAAGATTTATGATGCTGGCTTTGCTGAGGACGATTGTGCGATGGTGCAGGAGGAGGGGAAGGAAGTGAGTGAGAAGGTGATTGCTGTTCTGCGAGAAGGGTCGGAGAAGGACTTCGGGAGTGTGGACCTTTCAGGCCAACAACTCAAGTATCTACCCGAGGCATTCGGGAAACTGCGAGGCTTAATCTCTCTCAACTTGTCCGACAATCTGCTAGAGGTTTGTTTCCATGTCTTCTCTCCCGTTAGCATAATTGTCAAATTCTGTGGATATATGCATTCTGAGCTTGGGAGTGACTTCATTCTTATTACTACAGTCTTAACTTGTTATGGGTGAGTGTTGATTTCCAAATCCATTAGGATTTAGAATGCATGATCTTCCAATCCTTATACCGATATTGTAGTAGTTTAATTTATAGGAAACATTTTTTGTCAAACCTTAAAAGTTAAATCTTTTGCATTTTCCTTCTCAATATCTTTTAAACCTTGAGTCAGGATAAATACAATACCACCTCTCCTTTCTTTAAAGTCATTTACATATCCTGCAGGATCCAATAGATTTATTTCACTTTTGCACATGTTTAACATTGAATTATATGGGTACTTGAAACCTTACTGGACCAGTGTTAACTTTTCAGATTGATGAAAATATACCAATGAAGAATGTCCAAATGTAAAACACTGTTTCTTATTAACAAATTTCATCATAGATGAAGTAATTGGTTGACAATGTAAAATATTGATTATCAATATCCATAAGCAAAATTTCCATCTTGTAATTATTATTGTAGATTTGATGCTTTTGTCAGTTACATATGAAATTGCATGATTAATAGGCAGACCTTTGATGTCAACGCCCTAATTTATCACTTTAGTGAATAAGACTGAAGTTAGAAAACCCCAAAATTTTCTTGCTTATGTAGTTAAGGATGCACAAAAGCACCTTTTAGGTTAAATCTATTGATTCACCCTTTAGCAAGGAACCTGATGCAAAATAGCAAACGGTTCCTTTGCATATTATTCTCATGTTGACCCCTATTAAAGTATAATTAGGATAATCATGTGTTAAAGTGGAAAAGAAAAATAAGTATGGCTTGTATGAGTGGAACACCACTATTTTATACATAGGACTCAAAACATAGATAAATCTAAAACACCAAATGTGGGGCTAAACCCCACTATATATGATTCTGCTGCTGAAAGCTACAGATGTGGAGGATGCTGACGGGAAGTGATGATGTGGGGTTTGCCTAGGTGGTGGCTACAGAGGTGGAAGTGTAATTTGAGTTGCACCACCTTATCTGACTTTCGCCCACGAGAGCAAATGTCAGAGGGCACTAGAAGTTATTTTTGGTAAGGTCCATCTAATGCATAAATCACTAGAGGTGTAGTGGACAATGGAAAGCAATAGAATGAAGCATGCACCTGAGTATTTATAGATAGGGGATTGAGCAATACCTGCAAATATCTTGTCCATGATCTCTAGGAAATCAAAGGTTGTTCAACCATTAATTCCATCTTAATGACCATTTAATGGTGGCAACTATCATTAATGTCAACCGTTCAACTATTTTTAACCAAAAATGAGGATCGTGGAGGGATTGTTTTTGGGAGCATAGGCCGCACTTGCTAGTGGCCGATAATTGCATGGGTAGTAGCTCAGTCTAAAAGAAGATCTATAGATAGACTATGGATGTGACCTTCTGAGCTTTGAGCAGATATCTTGGCGAACCATGCTGAATGGAGAGCTCAAGAAACAATTCTGGCTAGAGAGATTAGGAAACAAAGCTCCTTAACAGCCAATGGTGTCCACTTGTCGAGCTCTTAAAGTGTCTAATGCCAACCTAGTCCAATAGGTTGATTCATAGAGTTGCCAACGTGTTGACCTAGCCCATGAAGTTGACTCATAAAGGTTCATGGTCTGAGATGTTAACTCGTAGAGGTGCTAACATATTGACATAGCCCGTGAGGTCAACTCACAGAAGTGTCAATGTCTGAGAGATTAGCCTCTACCCTTAGGTCTTTGAATGAGTAAGTGATATGCTAATCTAGTGTAGAGCCACGTAAGTATGATCTACTGACTTAGAGTAATGTTGTTATCCTATCACTAACCCCCTAAGTCCATTTATAAGCTAAGGTATACGAGACTTGATTCATGCATTGAGGTCAACAATATTAGCTGTCATGTTAAGGTGGTCCCTTGTAGACAACTAAGCTGAGCTAGAAAGGGTTGTTGAAGAGGAATGGTAAATCATCAAATACACACCGTAGACAACTGAGCTTAACTCATAGAAGTGTCAATGCCAACCTGGCCCAAGAGATTACCCCTCTAACCATAGGTCTTTGAACAAGTAAGTGATATGCTAATTTGGGGTAGAGACACATAAGTATGATCTATTGACTTGGAGTAAGGTTGTTATCTTGGGATATCACTAGTCCCCCAAGTCAAGCTGAGGTATAGAATACTTGATTTAGGTATTCACGTCAGCGATATTAGTTGTCATTAGGGATGACAATGGGTCGAATTCTATATCTTCCGTCCCCATTCCCATTTATTATACTCATCTCTATTCTTATCAGGTATTCAACTTTCATCCCTATCCTCATTCCCATACCGTCAGAGGATCGGATATCCATACCCACCCAAATATCCTATTACCACCTACAATTGTATTTTTTTTCAACTTTGAATTATTTCAATTAAGTTATGTTTACCAAATTCTTAAGAAAATATTAAAGATACAAATTAGTAAACTTTATAAAAGAAATAAAAAGAAGTGGGTTGCCCACTAGTGAAATGAAAGAAAAAAATGTGTAAAATACAAATTGAGGAGGTGAATGGGTTTTGGATTTTGTTTAGGATTTGGGAAAAGAAATCTTTCTCTAATATATATATATATATATATATAGATCCGCCTCCGTACCCAAATCCAAAAATCCCCATACCCGATTACCTAATTCCCAATTATTTAATTATGTCCAAAAAAAATCCTTTCATACCTTCTTCCATTCGGGTTGTGTATCGGATTTTCGGTATGCAGGAAATTACCATCCCTAGCTGTCATGCTGAGGTGGTCCCTTGTAGACAACTGGGTTGAGCTAAGGAAAGGTAGGTCACCAAAAAGAAGGCTTCACTAATAACGGGGTTGGAAAGGAATAGGGCTAAGTTGCACGACTTGCAATTTCAATTTGCCCTTGTCGGAAACATAGATGCCTGAAATTTAAAATCTTATGCTAATATCACTTTAATCATCATATAATCTCTTATAGTTGTCGTATTAGATTAGCACTCATGGCACTTAGTCTTCCCGAGGTGCCTTTCTGCATTGTTAAATCAAAAGGAGTTCAATAAATGTGACACTTAGTCTCTGGAGGTCTTAATATTCCTAAGGTCTCTTTGGTTGTTGGATCAAACGGAGATCAACTATCTAGTCGAAGCTTCTAGCTTTATATAAAGGTTGAGTATTGCTCTTGTACCTCTTTCAACAATTTTCTATCCTCAAGCCTCCATAGGTCTTAACGTCTTCTTGTTCTTTATTTTTTCTAGTTAGTATGACTTTTAGGGTTACTGTTGGGATTCTCCACCCCTTACGCCCTAGAGTTGTTAGCCCGTGACCTTGGTAGGTGGGCCTTCTTTGCCAAACTCAAGCCTTACATCTATTCTCCCATTAACAAGGGAGCAATTGACCTCTAATGCAAAGATCCTTTAAGGTCTGCGCTTTGATTCGTGTGGTGGACAAGATGACCTCCTAACTAGCTCAGGTATTGTCGCTTATCTATTTCTTGCATACTTATATAGGTCTATCGATATGTGTTTTGAATCATAGGCGTTAATATTTAATTAGGAATAAATCTTGTGCATTAACACGTTTTAAATCGTGGTCGGAGCTCAAGAAGGTGAGTTGAGGTCCTCGGCTAAGCATTGGGAAAAGCAGGCTAAGGCCTCTATGGTCGAGGAAGCGTACCTCTCGAGCAAAGAGCTAAGGTCCTACCTAGCTAGACAAGAAAGCTGAGCTAGAGGGAACAAAGATCAAATTACAGCTGCCAAGGACTCAAGGAGAAGACTTCCCCAACGATGAAGTTAGAACAAATGAAAGTAGAGCTAGCAACCTACCAAGCTAGGGAAGAGGAGTGATGGAAGAAACTCTAGGGATCTTGAGCGAAAAAACAACATAAGCACAGCGGAATATCATCATGATCGTTTCCAGAAGATCCATGCGAAGGAAATCGTATACTAGTTGAATCGAGAGTTCTACCTTTGTTGTGTAAACAAGAACTCCCGACAACAACTTTGCCGTTGGTGAATCTCAAGTGTTCGCGCCTCTTCCTGTATCCATACGAACACGTTCCGTCTGTCTCACGAACTCACAAATTTGCAGAAGAAGAACCACTTAAGAATGTCCTAGCAACGCTCTAAGGGGTCTCGGTCAAGGAGGAAGAAGGATAAGACAAGGAAGAATGCAAGCCTTACTCACAAAATGAATCAAAACCCCTTTTCAATTCATTCAATCAATTACCTTAATTAACATTAATACTCCATTAATCCAATATAGTTTTTGGTCTTCATCTAATGCATGATCAATTTAAAATTAACTATTTCTCTTCCTTAGTGCATTCGAATTCACCACGTCACTAAGTGAGTCTAACTCATTGCTCCTCATCAATCCAAAATGATACAATGAGTCTAATTTGAATTGGACTCAATCTAATAGTTGGATCCAATCGAGTCTAACTGAATGATTCATCATATGAACCCATCTCCAAATTAACATGTTCTTTATGTGTAACTCAATAGTTTCTCGTAATGTTATTAATGTCTCTAAAACCATTTTAGATACATACTCAATGAGTGACATCTAGCAAGGTATTATTACTACCTAGGTGACGAGAATGCCGAGATCCGACTTAACCTTTTTTGGTCTATTATCTTGTATGACTCAATTCTTCTATCGTTGATATCTATATTGATCAATGAGACATAAACTGTGTCATCCTTTTATCAATCTTTGTGTTTCTTGATCTCTAAGTAGATACACTTAAACAAATAAGCTCAATATCTCATATTGAATAATTTGAGCATGACTATGCATTCTTATGCCCTACTAATCAAGGGGCCCACGGATAGCACTTCAGTCATATGGAAGAGATAAATCTCATCTATATCACTCACATCCCTTCGTATAACTTATTGTATAACCAGTAATAGACTTTATAGTTTACCTTGTTATATGTGACGTTTGTCGATACTAAAGTATACTCTTTATGTAGGGAACCATAGTGACTTTAGGTCTAAGGATGATTCATACTAATAGTCACTATGAGAATGTTTATGACACTCATATAACGACCAATGAAACATTGTCCTGACGGGTCATTCCGTACATATTCTCTAATCTATACCCATGTGTCAACCTGATATCTTATATCCATGACTTGTGTGATTAAGTTATTGGTTGATCTACATGCTAGTCTCAATGCATTAATATTGTTCTTATATATTAATATTTGGTTAGGAATAGTTAAGAATAACGTTCTATATATATTTACCATATCCCACTATCAATTCAACTAATTGATATGTTGTAGACTAGAACCTATTACCCTAGGACATTATTATACTTATTCATTCGACACTGAACTGAAGTAAATATAATAATTAACTTTACCTTTTATTAATTGATGAAATATAATATAAAAAGTGCCCTTGTCAATCATCTCATAATTGGTACTAAGGGCTAATGCTAACATAAATTAAAGGCAAACCTCTTAGCATCTTTAGAGTTGACCGAGATGCTTGCCGTCACAATTTCCACCTTCTGCAACCTTAAATTCGAGGGATGCATAGCTCAATTCAAGGCTTATATCTATCCTCGAGGGGATGGCAACCAACTTCTTAAGAAGCGAGGAAGCTTTGACTAGTCTCCTTGTTGAGGGCTTAGCTCCCAAATAGCTTTTATAATATATAATATGCAATCATGTAATAAATTTAGTTTGGGATGAATAAAATATATTCAAAACCAATTGGAATTAAATGTAACAAAACCTAATGTAATGAAGCCAACCCCAAAGCCACGAAGGCTAAAGGGGGCAAGGTCAATCTTGTGGCCTTTAGGCAAACCCTTGATGTCCATGTTTGATGTCGACCATAGGGCCTTTAGGCAAAGCATTAAGGCTATAGGAAGCTTAATCCCTCGACATTTAGGTGGACCACTAAGTTGAGGAGAGATGTCGGATAGTTGACCTAGAGTCTTAAGGCGAACCATTGAGACAAATGAGATGAGCTTGATCCTATAACTATTTGCCAAACCATTATGGCTATGAAGAGACTATCATAAGTTAATCCTAAGGCCTTTGGCAAACTATTGAGGTTAAGGGGGAGCTTGATCGAGGTAGAGGAAAAACTATCGTAAGTGAATCCTAGAGTCTTTAGGCAAATTACTTAGACTAAAAGGGAGAGCTCGATCGTGCAACCTTTAGGTGAATCATTAAGGTTAGGCAGCGAAATCTTGCAAGGAGGAGCTCAATCCTACGACCTTTACATGAGCCACTAAGGTTAAAGAAGTACTTAATTTGACACCAAAGCCTTTAGGTGAACATTAAGTCTGAAGGGAAGATGTGATCTTGTGACCTTTAGGCAAACCACTAACATCGAGGAGAAACTATTGTAAGTCGATCCTAGAGCCTTTAAACAAGCTATTAGGGCCAAGTGGAGCTTGATCTCACAACCTTTAGCAAATCATTGAGGTCATGGAGAAACTACCATAAGTTAACCCTATAGTCTTAGGAGAACCACTAATACTAGGGGGGGGGGGGGAGCTTGACTTTGCGACCTTTAAGCAAACTATATGGGGATAGGTGGGTGAATAACACTCATTTGTTTTTCTCTTACAAATGAATATTGTAAATCGTAGCGGAAATAAAATGAAACTATAAAATAAGTATAAACAATCAGACATACCAAACCACAAAGGATAGGCCCCCGGGGCTATGATACAGCGGTAAAGGCACTCAGTTATCTCCTAAGCACCCACGGCTCGATTCCCAACTATGACGCTTTTGTAAGGATTTTTCCTCCAAATAAAACTCGCAAATAAGGAATGTTAGACTTCTGGACCGCCCACCGTGAGTGTTTTTCGATTTACGCTGGTGGTAAGTGGAAAACTTTCGTGGGACTAGACCGATCACCCCAAGCTCGACGTTACCCAACCTGATTAATCATAATGATACATATAGGATTTTATGTGGTTCACAACTCCAAGGCTGCTATGTCTACAACCTAAAGATCTCATCGAAAAATCACTACTTTTTTCTTTCTAACCCTAATCAAATGGGAAGAAACCTCTTACGATGTAATTTTCTCTATCTTATAAGGATATTTGATTGATGAGTGCAAAGACAATAAGAAAACAAAATTAACACAAGTAAATTAAACTTTATAGAGAGTTTCAACAACCATAGATCTAGTATAATCTTCCCCTTTGTTCACATATAGAAAGAAGGATACAAAATTATCTCAGAGATTTTAAATCTTCATGTAATTGCTGAATGGTGGGTGCAAATTGCTTGAGAAGTTTCTCAGAGAAATTATGAAATTTTCTTCTTGTTCTTGTTTCTTGATTGAGCACTCTACATTCTTTTATAATTTTTACCATTAGTCGATTGGCTATACACCTTCAATTTACTTTCAATTGACTGTTCATCATGTAATAGTCGATTGTGTACTTAGAAAGTCAACTTCTGAATATTTGTTCGATTTAAGAGATAAACGACAAAACTTTCTATTTGGGCCCGAAATGTTTCAGTCGACTTGCAAATATTTTGTAGCTACATAATCATATTAGCTGCCTTTCTGAGTCGATTGACATTTTGTTTAGTCTAGTGCCAAATCATGAATTCAAGTCACTACAACCTCAGTCATTCGAGGTTTAAAATCTCTACCCTTGTCAAAGTTTCGGTTCCAGATCGGAATGATATGCGGTATCAGTATCATATCGTGCCGTGCCGTGCCGATACATTTTTAGCATTTTTTTATTTATATATAGTAATTATTAGATAAATATGTTTATTGGGTATAATTATAAAATAAGTTGTGTATTGATTTTACATAAGTTTCCCATTATTGAACAACTTAATATTGTTAAAAAATAATTAAATATATTTTTTTTAAAGAAAATTGATCCATCGATAATTTGAATTAAAATTGACACATTATAATATGTTACCTTACTAATATTAAAAGAAGTGGCGTGAATAAGATGGAAGCATTGGTTCTTGTTACATTTTGCTTTGGTCAACTCTATAGTTCTCTAACGTTCAGATTAAATAATCATGATTATATAACTTACTACAAACATGATATTTTATAGATAATAATTATATAAATTAATTGAAGGAGAGTCTTGACCCAATGGTAAAGTTGTTACCTTGTGACCTAAATGTCATGGGTTCGAATCTTGGAAACAACCTTTTGTAAAAAATGCAGAGTAAGACTGTGTACAATGGATTCGTCCTCGAGACCCTGCATGGCAGGGGCTTCATGCACCGAGCTGCCCTTTTTTTAATTATATAAATTAACTGTTTATTCATTTAATTAATTATTAATATAAATAATATATATTTAAAATAGTAAAAAAGTATATAAAATAATTAAAAAAAATCAGAATATAAATTTGATTTATTAACATTTTTTAAAAATTTTAAGAATTTTTAAGATTTTTTAAAAAAATGTTTAAATAAAATTTAAAAGTGAAAATAATTTCAAAATATCAATTAATGAAATTTATTAATTTATTTAAAATTTTAAATAAATTTTTTATATTTTATTAGGATAGTTTAATTAGGATATATAAAAATCTCTTCGAAATATTATAGTTAAGTTGGGAATTGTTTGAATTATTTAAATCGTAAAATTAATTTAACGGGAGTGCAGACACGTGATGGTTCCTTTAGTGCCCCACGATGACTTTGGCAGCGCTGGAAGAGTCCGCCAGGTCGAGCGCGTGACCCCTCCGCTCAGGCTGCGCGTTGCCGGCTAGTGCTGGTCGGTGGGCGGAATGTGATGTTTCGCCCAGCTCGGCATGATATTTTGTACCATGAACCTATCTACTAATTGAGTCTCCCTAGCTTCAAATCTATCATTATTCTAGGTTACACTCACTCAAAGCTCTGAGCTTCAAGAATAATATCTTGTTCCAAATAACTTCCATTCCTTTCAGAACTCTGTGTTTGGAGTCTGTTCATCTCTGATTCTTCATTTGCATAACATCTAGCCATCTTCGGTCTACTATAATTTCCTCTTCTATACTTAACATTCAATCTCTCTAGCCTACTAGGCTTCCCTCCCGTCAAGACCTCCGTGACTTTCATACCCAACATATGGTCTCCCTGGTCTATAAGGTCTTCCATCTGCCTGTCAAGCTATCTGCACCTACACGTTTGACGCAAAATAGTAGATCACCAATCACTTAATTTAAATCATAGTCCGAATATCAAAATTCATGCAGTACACATGCTTGAGGTGTATTTGCATCAATAATCACGCAACCCAAATGTTTGGTATTTAACAACTCATTTAAGTTGCGATAATAAAAAGTAAGCAAAACAAAATAATCAAAG
>JBBPFP010000068.1:0-11132 GCA_037974795.1 Kaempferia galanga
AAACCATGTGGGACTTTTAATCCATTTTTCCTTGTGATTGCATCTTGTAGTACTCTACTATCTGTTGTTGAACCTTTTCATCCAGACAACACATATGTAAACTGCATATCTTGGAAACAAACAGCAAGCACATTAGTAATGATTTCACCCATTCTTGTCTGATATCTAGGTCTATCCTCTGCTGGTATTCTAACTCTACTGTTTGTCCCATCCAAAACTCTCAAACAATTCTAAAAGGAACACCCAGAAGAAAATAAAAAAAAATCATAAATTATAACTTTAAAGACAAATATAATAATTACCTTAAACTATTTCCATCTCCAATCTATTAAATCTTCTGCGATTAGCTCTGGATTTGTGAAAAATACATTTTGTAGACGAATAATGACATTCAAAAAGCAGGCAAAATGCCTACTAATTGTTTCACCACCTTTTGAATCGAAATTGTATATTTCTATTCTTGACATGATGAGCTAACAAATATAATGACATTGCTACTTGCTCATCTACCTCCGTAATCTTGTTCCTTTCAGGCCCCCTTCACTTTTGAACATACAACACAACTTTGTAAAACTACTCCTATTCATTCTTAGTTGTGCTATGCAAGTAGTGTCACTCTCATATGCTAAATTATATATCATGCAAAAATGTCATTCATATATCACCTTTTCAAGCAATATGATCTATTACTCCATGCAACTAAAATACAACACATTTAAAAAACCAATTCACTATATTCAAGATCTCCAACCAATGCATTAACACAACAATTAGTTTCCATTTTCTCATTATATTCCTAATCTTTAAACTAAGATGAGTCATGGTTGCAAAATAAAAGACCAATAATTAAAAAAAATGAACAAGATGCTGATTTTGATAAAAACATATAATAAGTTTTGAAAGTAACATATATACTTATAACTACACTAAAAAAAATTAGTTCAATCAATCAATCCCTCACATGGTTGGGCTGGTTTTGCATTAACCATGAAGTTTAATTATTAAAATCATATAGTTTAATTAGCTGGAGTAGTTTCACATGAATCTGCAGTTTGTTTTGTTGATGTGTGGTAATGTAACTAAATGCACACAAAAAAAATGCAAAGCCTTGATAAATCTGAAAGTGCAACTATGAAGAAGGCGACATCCATAGATGAAAGAAAGCAAAGCATCATGTGATTTTTGTTGTGTAAAAGATGAAAGAAAGTAAAGTAATTACTAACCTTAACCTTTCCTAATTTTTGTACCGCTGATGTTGATGGAGGTAGTGGAGGAGGTAGTGCCTGCAGTGACGATCCAGTCGCCGCCGAGCCACGTCGGGAAAGTGGGTGTCAGCGCCGATGCTAATGGAGGCTGTGGATGGACACTATAAAAATAATAAGGAATTACGATAGGGTTAATCCGTCACTAATCCGTCACTGAGCCATGTTTACGACGAATTTGCGACGGATTAACTTTCCGTCGTTGCAAATAATAGCGACGGGATTTATTATTCCGTCGCTATAGTTAGCGACGACATATTAAATTCAGTCGCTATATTGCCCAACGGGATCCGTTTTCTGTTACAGTAATAGTGACGGATATTTTTAATTATCTGTCGCTATTAGCGACGGAATATAATCATCTGTCGCTAGTAAATCGATACACAAACTGAAAAAATTTTATCGACGTTTATCGATCGGGCGACAGATATAAAGCGACAAATTTAATTAATTTCCATCGCTAAAAGCTGAGGTTTTTTGTCAGATTCATAATAGTTTATGTATAATACAATATACAATACAATACATCATATAATAAACATCTCAATCTAATATATCATATCCAAATCCAATACACAACAATCCAATTCCACATCACAATCCAAACTGTAGTACAATACATGACAAACACAATCCATAACAACACAACAATTCAATACAAAGTACAATCACAATAATTCAAGACAATTAAACAACACAATCCATAACAAACATTGTATCCAATATATAACAAACATGAATGTATCAAATCCAAACTCAATGTATCAAATACATAGAATACATACATCCTAATCAAAAATACATGCATAATAAGCTGTAGAGTCATGCATGAAATCAAAACTGCATTACATATATTATGGAAGTCGGCGCTGAACGAGGTCGAGGATGTGGATGTCGATGGGGAAGGAGTGAGCGAGGTAGAGGGAGGTGGTGTTGGTGCCTTGCGAGGTCAGGGGGAATTGGCGTCAGAGGTTTCTTTTTGTCGTTGGCACGGTGGTTTGATGAGATAAGAGGAGTATTTTTTTTACGTAATAATTTTTTAGTTGTAATGTAATCTGGGTTTTGCTTTATAATTTTTGAGTTTATTAAACTTTGGTAATCTGTATTAAATTACATTACGGGGTTATATTAATACCAAATAAAGTAATTAGCCTCTTAATGTAATCTTGATTACATTATAAGACAGATTATATATAACCAAACGTACCATTAAGATTTAGGGGTTGAGTTATAATATCAAAGTTATAAAATTTGAAAACAAATTAATTACACATGGTGCTCACAAGGTGTCCACTAATAGGTGTGTATGTTAACATGGTGCCCTCAGTGCATAGCTGAGTTGGTTATCATATGACAAATTTATAAAATTGAGCAAGGGTCAAATTTCAATAAAAATTGAGAAATTACCCTCCCATATGAGGTTCACTTCGGTTTTTTAATTTATTCTCTTCTGTATGTCGCGTCACCCAGTTTTTTTCTTTTTTGTTTATTTATTTTGACTTGGGGTTTAGTTACATCTTATTTTTAGAATTTAAGGGTTGAATTATAGTATTAAAAAAATAAAATTTTAAAATATATATTTTTTAAATATCATGGGGTGCGTGGAATAAGATGTGCTAGATCATAATTCTCTGTCTGTAGGTGAATGTTATACTGCACGCCTTCTCATGCATGTATGCATGCGGAGCACCGTAACACGGTAACGCTCCGGCGCCCCACATGTCTCAGTTGTGCATGCAGATGTGCACATGAATTTTCTGGTGTCTTTCTTAAGAAGTTGATCGGCTTCCATCAAAATATATTCTTAGACTCGACAAAATCATACCATTTTACCTCCTCTGCTTAATGCCAATAAACTAGGAGCCTTTCAGTTTTTAGCCTATTTTTTTAACGCTAAGTTAAAAAAGATCGGAATATCAAGGAGCAAAATAAAAATTAATCGGGCAAAAGATGAGTGAGAATCCAATTAAAAATAAAAAACAAATAATCAAAAGAATTTTTATTTTCAAAATATCTAAACCTTTATAAAAAAATTGGAAGTACACTCATATTTTCGACATCTCATTTATTATCTTAAGATACTTTTATTTTATTTTCTTATATATCAAAACTACTATAATAGTATAATATAAAATGGAATTATCTCTACGTATTCATAATTATTACACACGAAATACTATTATATTAAAACATATTTTTAATTTAGTTCAAATCACTCTAATTTAATTAAATTTACTTTATTACTATTATAACAATTCTGTTTAAATTATTATATATTAAAAATTTTATTAAATACTATTATAAGGGATAGGTTGGTCAAAATTGATAAAATTGTTAATTTGGGAGAAAATTTGCTACATGTACAACGTTTTAAATAAATCCGCCAGACGTTTACGAATGTATTTGCATAATAAAAAAATAGAATGAAGTAATATTTTGATATTTTTAAAAAGGTTTACGTTTTGAAAAATATGATAATATGGCAACGCCTTGAACAGTAAGAAACTCAAATTTAAGTTCGATTTGTTTTATCTAAGCTCGAACAGTTCAAACTCAATTCAAAAATGACTTATTTAAAAGTTAAACGAGTTTAGTTCAAATTTGATTTGAAAATGACTAAGTTAAATAAACGAGCATATTTATAAGTCTCATAACGAACACCTTCATATTATAAGTTAAATTAAAAGTTATTAAGCTCAAGTTCGATAATATTTTTAAGTTTAAAATTAGACAAGCGCAGCAGTTCGTTAACTTAATGAAATGATTTTTTTAAATTGAGATCTGAATAAGTCACGATCCACTTGTTTACGACCTTACTTTTTTTTTTCCCCTCTCTAGAAAAACAAAGATTTTTTTGAGGAGCAAAACGAAATTACAACGATGGGGGAATCCAATTCTCTTAATTTGGATGGACCATTTAGCTCTCAGAATTTCAATTCTTATCCCAACTCCTATCTCGTATTCGGGATATCTCCCACACGCTCTAATCGCCTCCCTTTGATTAGAGGAGAAGTCGGCCCCGCGGCTCAACGCTCTGGTAGACAGGCGGCGGGCATCAGCGATTGCGACGTATGATGCGGTAGTGTGTTCATGACATTCTAAAGGGATGTGGATGATCGAATCTACGCCTCGTCTTCTTGCCGCTACCCAAGAAAGAAGATTGAAGGATCAACCGGTCCTCGTTACGTAATCCGAAGCCCTCTTTCCTGATTTATGTTCTCTGCTGCACTCCCCGCAGCCTCGTCTTTTCGCATTCGCTGTTCCTCCATCGCGACCAGTCGCCGGGGTCCCAGGTTACCTCAATTTCTATTTCCTTCTTTCGATTAAACTTGGCAGCAAGTTTTTTCGGAGGGGTAAAAGGAGTGAATTTTTAGGGTAGTTAATATATTTATTGATTATTTCTACCTGCGAGCATTACCCTTGCAGTGTGACGACTTCTTAAATTTGAACTTTATGATGTAAACAATTGGTTTTCCTTCTGGCCAAATAATAAATCCAAGATAGTTGTATTTTTTTAGGTTTTTTTTTCCTATATATTTATTATACTTTGATTTCTCTCTATCTCGTGCATTGTTTACCCAACACAATCTAATGCTGTATATTTACCTCTTATCTGATTTTGGGTTTGCTTACCTTACTGCTTAGATCCATTCTACATTCAAGTGTGAATTATTCACTTATAGAATCTTTTTTTTTCACCTAATCTGTAAGGAAAAATATATCATTAAAAGTTAACGTTTATTTCTTTTAATTTACTAAATAACTCTCTTATAATCTGTAAACATTAAAAAAATTATTACAAAAGTATGATGCTTTGTTAAATATGTGACCTTTGTCAGCTGTAACTTCACAAACGTTGCAGGCAGTTGTATAGGTCAATGTGACTCACTTTGAAGTTTTCTATCCCTTAACAATATGCTCCTTTATTATGGAGAGAATTAGAGAATTAGCAATGTTTAGCCACCAACCACTATTCCGCATCTTAAAGAAAAGGGTTTTCTCTGTATGTGTTCAAGTTCTCTCACATGGTGAGTTTTCTTTAGCTGGAAGACCAGAACCAGTTTTCTAAGAAACATTCCTAAATTTTCTGAAAGTTTGCTTTTGATTTGATCTATCTTATTTTATGGACGTGAAAACTTCTAAAATTTAGTAACTCTTCACCTACTATATTTTTACTGAAAGAAAAGTTATTATTGTTTCTGAGATATGCAATACTTTTACTTTTATCTCTAGCTACAGACTGCACCAGTAATTTCCACACTGCCACAGGTTCCCTATCTGATATGCCACATTTTATGTTAATATCCTTCATATCCATTCTTTTTTATATATATCTATTATGTTAGAGCAAATGCTCGTCTTGGTCATTTTGATTTATGATAGAATCCTGGTTTGCATGTTCTTGTGTGCAATTTCTTGAAAGTGCCTTAAGGTAATACATATCTACATATAAATGTATATACATACCTATATGAAGTGACTATTTTGATGTGAACCTTTAGCTTTGCTTGATGGAGCCTATAATTCAACTATTAACTAGTTAACTTTACAGGGTGGAAGTACTACTGCCTCTGCAGTATCTCTTGGCTTCATTGGAGTTCATTTGAATTTTGAAAGCTGCAATGGCAGGGTCATCAAATCAAGAAACCGTATCAGTATATTTATACGTTCCTAATGTTATAGGTATACCTTTTGTCTTTTTATCCACTACATGTTAGTATTTACTTAGAATCATGAATCTGAATTGTCCATACTCCTAGTGCAGTAAAATACTGGTACCATTATCTACTATTTGACTGAACACTTGTGCAACATGATTTCTCAATGGTTCACTTGCTGCATCTTAGTCCTAACTGACTATCAACAACAGTGGGTTTTGATAATAATTTTTATTGTGTTTGTATCTCATTATTAACAAAGGCAAAAAAACATCCAAGGTTGTATCATCGTGAATTGAATAATCTGTTGAAAACACTTAAATAAAGAGTTTAAGAAGAATTGCTATTATAAATTTGTAAGAATTGAAACTCTATATTCATTATTGACCCCTTCATAAACACCATTATTTGTCAGCTTGTGCAATAGTGAGTTGGCTTGGAATCATCCATGGTACAATTCAGAAGTTTTCTGATTTATCCCCAAAATGAGTTCGAGCCAACCAAATTAGCGATAGTTGATGCTTTTGTAATATAATCAGTTAGTTACATTCAATTATTAATATATGTAAAGGTATTTTGTTTCAACATTACTTTGGAAGATCAATGCTGTAATTCGTCCACATATTTCACCCTTGTTTAATGTGGATTACTTTCACTCAACATGGTAACAGAAGTACCTTGTAGGGGATGAATCTACACTGAAGCTCTAAGTAGTATTGTAGGATGAATACCTCAAATTAAAACATAGCAGAAATGAGAACTTAAAATTACTCATGTTAGTAACAAGTAGCATAGAGATTTGCTTGTGTTTAAATAATGCTCAAGAGCCAAAATTAGTGCCATTTAAATTTTGAAAAAAAAAATCAAGTAAAATATTCTAATTAAGTTTACATGTAGTTGTGTGTGTGTGTGTTTTTTTTTTTTTTAAATGTTAAGGTTTTTACATACTCTAATATGCATTATATTTTTGTTAACTGCAGGTTATATAAGAGTCATCTTGAATTGTGTAGCATTTTCTGTGTGCTATTCGCAGAAATCTCTCTCTGCCATTCTCTATGTTACTAGGTAATCACTATGGTGGTATTATCATATTCCTTTTTCTTGGCTACATTAAAAACGTCATTTTGGTACTTATTTAACTGCATTTCTTGACTACAGCTTTGTGTGTGATGCATTGGATGGTTGGTTCGCACGAAGACTAAATCAAGGTAATGGGGATTC
This sequence comes from Kaempferia galanga, assembly GCA_037974795.1. Lineage (NCBI taxonomy): Eukaryota > Viridiplantae > Streptophyta > Magnoliopsida > Zingiberales > Zingiberaceae > Kaempferia > Kaempferia galanga. Next base: position 7,142 of record JBBPFP010000068.1, read on the forward strand.
TTTATACTTTAATCTTGCAAAATTATTTTCCTCTGGTAATTTTGTTCACTGGTGCTAAATCATATCAAATTTCTTAGCAGTTCAACAAGGCCACATTTACACCCCTTAATACAGTGTTGCTGTGATGCAAGGTTATATAGCTCACTGTTATACTGTCCCTACTCTTACGGAGCTAAGGCTTCTATGAATAGATGAAAAGCAGGATGAAGTCTGGATTAACTTGATCATGATTTGATCAGGATAAGTTGAACACGGTGAATCTTGTTTCAACAGGAAAAAAAAAAACCAACTGAATGGAGGGATGAATTTTCACAGACAATAAATTATCTGAATGGAGGCATGGAGCAAAAAGTCACAGACAAAAATCTGCCAATACCAGTCCCAAGCCCTGTTGAATTTTCAACTATGAGAATTGTGTAGGCCTAGACAGTCAACATTAACATTCATCTAAAGTTATGAACATGAATTTTAATCCTATTTTTCATAATTACCAGTGATATAACGTTACATGAAACTCAACAGAGGGATTCATCTAGCCAATCCCAATTAGTTGTGATAAACATGATTTGATAATGATGATATCGTCATGGTTTCACTGAACAAAGCTTAATTTCGTCTTATTTCTTGGTTATGGAGTCTCAATTCATGGAACAAGGGTTCTTGGGAATATTTCATAACTAACAATTTATTAATGAGATGGAAGATGGGATAATATATATATTCCTTTATTCTTTTTCATGAAAGCAAACATTGATGTCAGAAAATGTTCTTTCATGGTTGTTGTAATGTTTGTTCTCACTCATGATCCAGTGTCAACTTTTGGAGCTGTTTTGGACATGGTAACAGACAGGTACTTCTCTACATGATTGTTTGGCATTACTCTAAAAATTATGTTTGTGTATTCTTCTGAATTCTAGATGCTACTGCACTTGAGACGTATCATTGGTTTTCATTTTCATTCATAATGACATAATATGTGTCTTGTCTTCACATTTGTCAGGGTTAGCACCGCATGTCTACTGTCTGTTCTCTCACAACTATACAGGTGCTTGCTTGTTTAGTTTCAAACATACAATTTGGTTCCACCCCTTTCCAACATAATATTGTTTTTCTTGTTGAATTTTTCAGACCAGGTTTAATTTTCTTAGCGTTGCTTGGATTGGACATTGCAAGTCATTGGCTGCAAATGTACAGGTATAACCGGACACAACTTCCTTTCAGTTGAATTTAACTTTTATTTTCCATAGTTGGTTTGCATACTTCCATGTTTAATTGAAACATAAATTTGATGTCATCATCCACAAAATGGATCTGTTAAAGTAGTGTTCTTCCAGGACTGGACAGAGGTCCTAGCCTACATGTTGGTGATAGTTGGTGACTTTTTGCCAATTGGAATTTGAACCATGTGTTCTCAAAAAAAAAAAAAAAAAGATGGAAATGTTCTGAGATCAGAAATTATGATTTTGACTACTCCAGCAATGCTCATTATGTACCATTTATCTTTAGCATTGGAAACATCACGGTTTAAATAGTTCTCATGACTCCTTTGAATGCCTTAAGTTCATCCTTATTCCAGTGTTACTAACCTCCTTAGTGTCGAGGCAAGTTTCAACAGAAGGATTTGTGCATGCAAGTAGGCACTTGCATTTGAGATTTTAAATACTTGTCTGATGCCAAGAATGGCCTAAGTTAGGGCCATATTTGCAGATATATTACTGAACAAACAGTCGGTATGAATTGTTACATATCGGCATCATCCATGTGGGAGCCAATCAAAAGTTATAAGAGGAGCTGAAGTCATGCAGAGGCTGTGTTAGCTTTCTAGTGAAACATAACTTCACGATGAGTTAACTAGATTAAAGATAACAATTTGACCTTGTAATTGTATCAACAGAATGTTATTCCATTTGTCTACTGAATATTTGAACTAACTTTATGCATGCACCTAGTAAATTGTGTTGCTTATTTGCAGATGAATGATCTTGTTTCTTCCATTTTCATAATCTGGTACTGACCTTTTGTCCTATGGTTAGCAGAAAGTGTACTTATATAAAGTCCTTCCCCAAGGCACTGTGGGAGGAGTTGGGTCACAATTGATAAAAATGCATGATTCATTAATTAGATGAGACCACTGTAATTAACTGCATCATTAATCTGACTTTTTTTTACACACTACTGCAGTTCATTCTTATCTGGCAAAACTAGCCACAAAGATGTGAAGGACTCGAGTAGTTGGCTTTTTAAGTTGTACTACACTAACCGCAAGTTCATGGCCTTCTGCTGTGTGGGATCCGAGGTATCAGGATTAAATAGCAGCTTTTCATGTCAAGTGTTCCTTCAAAACGTTTATATTTAAATGACCAGAATGTGATGCTGCAGGTTCTTTACATCATCCTCTATCTTCTTGCTGATGAGAAATCTGAAAGCTTGATCACTGTAAGCTCTCATGTTATGTCATTCTATTTTGTCATTTATTTGAAATTTGTAAGCAGCTTACTTTATCTTGTAATATGACAGGTATATTTGAATGCCATTCGGACAAATACACTCCTTTCATTGTTGTTGCCTTTTGTTTCGATCGGATGGGCTATTAAGCAAGTGGTGAACGTCATCCAGGTAACTTTGCTGCTAATTTTAAATTTTCTTTTTTTACTTTTAAGATATACTGTTCTTAATCTTATCATTGATCTATTTCTTCCTTTTGGCTATCTAATGAACTACTTAGGGAGTGTTTGGTAGAGCTTCTACTAAGCGCTTCTTAGATTTTAATTGCATGAAAGCACTTTTATGTGTTTGTGAATGTCAAATCCGGCTTTAGCTTTTATAACTTGCTTCTGCTCGTTTATTTATGGTTTGCAATTAAAAGTTTTTTTTTATATCCTTAATAAATTTATCATTTTATATAATCGCCACCTCACTTTTAAATTTATAAAATTACAATCATATTTTATTATAAGTATTTATTTTTTAAATAATATTTTATATTTTTATATAATTTGCATTTCTAGAATTGTTTATACATATTTTATATATTTATATAAATTTTATTGTTTTTTATATTTATATTTTTATTAATTTTATATCTTTTTCAAACATTCATTTATAAAAAATTAATTTTGATACAATATTCAAAATATAATAATAATTATATAAACACATTATTAATGATATATTAATTATATTTAGATAATTAAAAAAGATTAATTTATATAGTTTAAGGATATTGTTGTCATTTAATTAAAAATTAAGTTTGGAAGTAATTATTTATCAAATACTCAAACTGTCCCTTGTATTTACTTTCAAACACTCCATATTTTAACTTCTCATCAATTTTTAAATAATGTCTATGACAATCACTTTTAAATAAACAAATGTTCTCACAGACACTCCCTTAGACGAACAACTTAAGCTATTTGGTATTTAGGCTTGAACGAGTCTTGCAACCCATCGAGCTATCACACATTTACAACATCGGATTACTAACTGAATCATTTCATGAACCTTGCCGCTAAAATCGTGGTTTGGTTTTTTTTTAATTTCAGATGAAGTCAGCTGCTGATTGTTGTGTGAATCACGATATGAAGAGAAGTGCTTGATCATATGAGGCCATGCTCGTCCATTGTTCCGTATTCTATGTTTCAATCTAGTGAAAAACAAACCCTTTGTTTGAGATTTGAGCACCGCAACGTATGATATCCCGGGATACTTTGGAGCCGTCGACAGTAAGGATTGTTGTTGTGAACCGAGTACCCCAGAAAATCGATTCATTGATGTTTCCCGTACATGCAACGCCCGATCACATAATGTTGTTTTAAGTGGATCAGGTCGTGGTTTTGTTTGAATTCTTAGTGACTGTCGCTTGAAAACTACGATGTTACGTTGTTTGAGGTCTTCCAACACCAACAGAGAAACATTGTTCGCCGCCAAAAATAATTAATGAGTGGAGTTTAAAATAATATGAAAAATTCAAAAATTTACAAGTATATACTTG
>JBBPFP010000068.1:35963-55228 GCA_037974795.1 Kaempferia galanga
TAAGGGCGGGCGTTACAATTTACACTAATAGCTATTAGCTACTCATGATTTTCCTCTTTCATGTTCACCTAGGGACGGGTTGACGGAGGTATTGGGGATGAGCGTATTGTCTTTTGCCACATAAATAGGACTAGGAGGGCTAGGGACGGGGTTAGCGGGGGTGCTGGGGTGAGCGAATCACCTTTAGTCACGTAGGAAGAACTAGGAGGGTCCTCTCGGGTGGTGTGGTGGTTAAGGTATGAGAGGTTGTCACATGAGGTCTTGAGGTTGAAACTCGGTATGTCCGAGCATATATATCCCTCATGACTTAATCATTTGTACTAATGCTAGTAGTCACTCATAATTTACCTCCTTCGTGTTGGTCTAGGGATGAGTTGGTGGGAGTACTAAGGGTAAATAAATCACCTTTTATCATATAAGGACTATGAAGGATTCTCACTAAGTGGTACGATGGTTAAAGCAATTGGTTCAGGAACAAATAGAGAGAGACACTAGGAGGGGCAGAGCATAATAACAGTTTATTAACCCTAGCTAGTTTGATATTATCATTGCAAGTGATTTCAGTTATATTTCTGACCGCATAAAGGGTAGAGTGCGGGCTCAGCTGATACTAGTTTAATTGAAATGATAGGGTCAGGTCTAACCGGGTTGAAACTTTCCCGAAGCATCGAGATCCAACCTCGAGTCAATCACGGCAAAGAGGCTAAGGCATGCCCTCGGTCGCCATGAGCTAACCCACTCATTTTACTCATGCAACACAAACTAGTTTGCCCAAGCTACTCGAACTATGCGGTCAGCTCAATCCTCTTAGTCGTAGAAATATCTAAGAGACAGATTGGTAGGAATCTTGTGAAGAATCTTGCTAAGGATTTGGACCACGTCAGAAAAGACAAGTGTGGATGATGAGGAACCCTACTTTTGCTTTGCGAAATGACATGTAGCTGATCACTTGGTCTGCTGCCCAAAGGCCACAAAAGCCGAAAGCTCAGCAGACTGCATGCAGTGCAGTGAGGGACCATAACTTGGTGGACCATCCCTGCAACTGAGAGCAAGGCAGTATCAATGTGTTTTGACTTCAGAGTGTCATTCTTGCTTGTTCTAGGTTTGGTATGGACCAGTGTTTTCGAACCTGAACCGCAAGGGTGAGCACACTCAGTTGTGAACAGACACTAATTATATTGCTCAAGGTTAACAAGTCTCAGAACCACTTCCCATTGATATCAAGTACAATGCATAAAAGAATCTTGAAGATCAAAACAGCTGTGGTTAAAAATTAAGAACATGGAAATGAGCACATTTTGAAACATAGTGTGGCGTGTATATAATATTGTCCTTTTTATTGGATTAAAGAAGAAAGAAAACACTTCGCACACCAGTTCCTCTTGCCTACAATTGCGCGTTTGAAAAAATATATATTTATTACTTGATAAAAGAAGAAATGGAAGAAAATCTACACTTCTATACCGCGCATTATTGATTTATCGGGTGTAAACTGATCCTGGATCAGATTCAACAGCCAGCAGCTTTCAAGAATTTGTCGTATGGACTTGAAGGTGGTAGCCTGAAGGACTGCTCAGACTCACTCAACACGAAGTTATTATGTTCTTGCTCCATTTTAACTGATCCTATTACTGACGCCGGAGAATGCAGAATCTGCCACAAGATTCAGAGACAGTGTCAATTGCAATTACTCACTTGAAGAAAGATGGTTCTGAACATGTATTTACAGAGACTTGCCTGGTTTGTATTCACTGCATTTATGATTTTCTCTTCTGGCATGACCCTCCAGTCAGCTTGTTGTTGCTTGAAGCTCCGAAGCACAGCCAGTTTTTCTTGCTTTCCATGCATAAGGGCTTCGCATTGGCTTTTCATCTGGTCGTATGGTACTGAAATTATTGACGTTGGCAAACTAGCAACTTGCCGTGCAGTCTCGTTAACCTGCAAGGAGAATTGGAATGCATTTCGTGATACAAAAAGTATACATGTAACATCACAAATGTGAGAATATTATTTGATAATCTGTAAGGTTGGTGCCAAGAGTTTCTGAGTGGTTCCGAAACATGAAAGCAGGCAATTTGAAGTCAGTTGTAATTCTTCCAAAGCTTTAAACAAAAACAGCAGCACTATCCTTTTCAGATTTTCAGGTAGTATCATGAGCCTAAATAATATTATTGAGTAAATATAATTTAGTGCAAGAAATAAAACATAAGAGAAAAAGGATAAACAGTTCTTCCAAAGCATAAGAATCAAGCTTAGATCCTTATATTTTCATATATTTCTTTGTTAGTTATCTAATAAAATAAATAAAATTAAAAGTTCTAAATTAATTTCCAGAAATTTTTATTTGCTCTCAATCTCGGTTTTCCCAAAGTGTCATGATATGATAATATAAGAGGGGAAAAAACAAAATCATGTATGCAGTTCATCTGAAATTCACACAACATTTTGGCTATCAAAATCCTGATGACCTGAGTTTGAGGAGTATCATCATTAGGTGTGATAATCTATAACCCAAAATTTGATCAATCAAACAAAAATAAATCATTTATCAGCGTGTTTTTTGGTTTGTAAGCTAGGAAAATTTTGCATCTATAGCTAAGTGAGTATTTAATTAGTGTCTTTGTTAGTGTTATTGGCTTATTGTATTATACCTTAAAAGTATAGCAATCTTTTTATTGCTTTTCCAATAAATAAAGTAGTTTTTAATTAAGTTTTGAGTGATGTCTTTATTTTCAAATTTTAGTTTACAATTGAGGCAACTCCAAATCAAAACCACATGATTTTGGATTAGACTTTTCAACCTGAAATATGTTAGTTTGGCTTTTAATTTTATTACCAAACTGATAAACTTAACTGCCTAAGCTACCGTAAGATGTTTGTCCTGGATTTCAAAGACAATACATACCGATTCAATCAATTGGTTAACATTCAAGAGATCAAAATTATTTGTAAACTCTGACATTTTCCCATCTGATTGACTTCTGAATGCTTCTGAAAATGTGTCCACATCCTCCAAAAGCATAGGAGTCATGACCTGCAAATAAAAGAATAAAACTAGGAAGATATCATTTATGAGAAAGTTGATTTTAACTGACAACTGAATAATAATAAAAATAGTACCTCTTCATAAGATTGACTTCCGTTCTGCAAAAGAGGCGAAGATGGATAAGGTGTCTCCATGAATAAAGGTGCACCAGTTGGAAGGGTATCATCTGGTGAAAATTCTTGCAAGATCTGCTCTCTTATGGATATGAGTTTTTCCTAGGATTTCATTGACAAAACGTTTAACAATTAGCCACAATAAAATGATCGAAAAGAAAATTTTATGAAAAAAAATTCAAGAAGGTGGAATTAGCTTAAAAAAACGAAAGCATGAGCATTCAAATAAATTTACCTTTGGTAGACTCACAAATCTCTTTGTTAACTGCGAAATGACAGTCTCTTTTAGTTGTGTATCATCATTTTCAACTTTCTCAAGGAAACCCATTGCAGCAATATCATCTTCTTCAGAACCATAAATGTAACTGCAAGATTCTGTTTCTTGCAACCTACTATCTTCACTTAGACAAAGATGAGGATCAGCCTATAAAACAATCGCCCACATCAGTGCCTTGTAATAAAGGACTACTTAATACAAAATTAGGATATATATATATATATAAAGTGAATAAACATTCTGAAATGTCTAACCATTGTGCCCATCTTAACTGCAGTAACCACTCCGGGAAGATCACCAACCCTCGCTGAAAATATAAGCATTGACGATGCCAAGGTATACAAACATCTTCTACGTGAAGGTTCCAAAGAGTCTGCTTTACTCATGATATTTTAGAACAAAATGAAATTTTCAAGGCACATGGATGGCATAATATTGAAATCCCTTAGAAAATCCATTTGAACATTTAATTGAATAATACTTCAGATGTAACTTGCATTTTACAAACATACAAAGGAAGATTTGTCTTTTAAAAATTCCAATTACTCCACTGAAATTTTAAACTGCCTTAGAATAAAGTTTATGTATCCTATTCTCCATGTCTACAACAACCCAAGTCTAGAAACAAACAATGTTGGCTGGCTAGTTACGTTTTTTTATTCAGAAGGGAACCAATTCGAATAAAATAAAAGGGCAATTGCCAAATCTAGGATGAAGTTTCCATACTGTAGTGTGAAATTTCAATTTTAATTTTAACAAATCTATGAGCATACTTTCAATTCCATAACAAATAGAACATACTGTCAATTTAATCACTACATAATATGTTTTAAAATTAATTAACATATTAGCATATGATTTATTTTACCATTATGGTAAAAAAAACATTATAACCAAAATAATAACTTACATTTAACATTATTGCAAGAACTTTTAAACAATAAAGATGTTAATATGTTAGTATTTGATTTAGAATGTTCTTTTTTTTACAATCATTTAAATAAGTCATATACTAATATGTTAACTAATTTTAAGAAATTTAAAACACATTATCTATTTTATTAAATTGTTAATATGTTATATTTGTTATAAAATTGAAAGTATGCATAAGTCTGTTAAAAATTGAAAGTTCATTCTAGATTTGTTTAATTATCAAAAATTCGTGCTAAATTTATCAATTAATCCTAAAATAAACCTCTTCAGAGAATTAGACTACAGAATTATTCAACTCACTTCTTAAATCAGACTTAGCCTACTTTGCTTGAATCTTAATTAGATTGAACATGTTGTAAAACCTATAAATATGGTCCTAGAGATTGACAGTTAGTTCGCAATCCTACAGTCTATTAACAAAGTTCTCTTTGATTCTCTAAAAATTGCCACCTGAAGCACAAGATCTTATTGTGAGATCATCAAGGTAAATCATCACATCACCTCCCCTCTCTTCCTATTCCCCAATACCTGATCTACCGACCATAAACTTGTTTTCTACCTATTATTGGTAGTATTATTTTACTCAAATTTATTTAATAGGTATATAAACTCGTTTAATGAGTATTCACTAATATTTGTCCTAGTGTCCTCCATGGCATATATATGTTTCACAAACGTATAAACTGCCATATCCAGAAATGTGATCTTATCTTAATCACGTATGCTAGTGGCGGAGACGACGTTACATGTATTATGACTTGAGGGTCAATATCAGGTGGGAGTAACTTCAATTTTTATGCCCACTTATCATTTTGGGCGTGATTAGATGTGATCCATATTTAAAAAAGAACATTAGCTATATCGCCAAGTATTTGAGTTTACCTATAATACATCAAGTCAACCAATCAACACGCTCTATTTAGATAAATCAATGGCCATTGCTAAACAATTAAAATAATTATCCTAAGCAATCCATAATTCTATATGAAAAGAATTTGAAGGTAAAATTACACATAACACAAAACATATACCATATAATAATGAATGTTAACAAACCATCATAATTCATGTAAAAAATATATATATACCAACTTAAACAGCACAAAAAAATAAGCTTCTTGTTTATCTTTTCAGTAAAATTATGTTAATCAAGTCATATTAATGATGGTGTAATTCTATCTATGCAATTACTTACAAGGCTTTCTAAAACAATGCTATCTTGGACCAAATTGTCTTTCAATTTCAAAATCTGATCTTTAGAACTTCAAAACCATTAATCGCCACCGAATCTCATCTCCATTGAAACATAGGTTTACAATTAGAACTAGAATATATTTAAGAACAACAATAAATATACGTATGGAAAACTACGAAGAAAGTAAACTAGGGTGATACTGTACTCAACTTGGAACATGAGTTAAACCTAAAAATACTCTAGCAACTACTGAGTATATTAGCAAGAGGAACATAGCATAGAAAATTAAACTTCCAACTTGGAATCATGTAAAATAAAATTGGTCTGCCATTAACTTTTCATGATTTTCACATTGAAAACTATTCATATCAGAGTGATCAAGGAATAAAAAGTAGCATGATGATCAAGGAACTCACTTGTGTTATCTAGAGAAATCCTCCTCAATGAGAATGCTAATTGAAAACATCGAACCAGGGACACATGACTAGAGTTCTGGAAGAGTATATGATGTGTCAATCAACATTGAAAAGCAAAAAATTGTAGCATTGCTGCTAAAGGGCAGATATGCGCAATCAAAGAGTAGAACATGAAGCAATATGCATGGAAAATTTTAATGGGGCATGATCGAAAATACTAACGCATGCGACATGATTGCACAAGATGTTTTATTATAAATCAATAAATCAGACACTTTCCTAACATCGAAATTTTTCACTCTAATTGATTATCATATTAGCACCGTTACATGTGGTAATCTGAATCTTCACTATATCTATCTTAACATCCATGGTTTTTTACTTTGTTGTAATCGGGTATAAAGTTCCACCTAGTTCAATTTGACTATGATGAAGATAGGACACATCATGACTTCTTGATCTATTGAGAGAAATGGTTACCAGTTGAAATCTTCAATAATATGGAAAAGAAAACTACACAAAAGTAAGTAATATGTCCAAGAAGGTACCTTTGTTCGAGAAACTAATAAAATTAGACCGCATGTGTGGGCCAATGCCTCAAAATTTGCAGGCACATTTTCTGGTGATATGGCTTGGACCCAAATTGATGAGAGTAAAAGACCCAACTGGTGACTACTCAATCGCATAAGTATCAGATCCTACATAATCAAATGAAACGGGCAAATTAGTACAGAAAATTCAACAGATATGGGAATATCACTCCAATCGGTGGCTGTGAAATATCTCATTCAATGACCAAAAGAATTACAGTGCCTACTTCCTCTTTAAGTCTGCCAACATCTTTCCCCTCAGTTGATTTATCAAGATGAGGAAACACCATGCTCTGACTTTTGCTCTGAAAAGAGTTAACTCTGTATTGCCCAGAGCTTGCATCAGAGTTTTTCATTTGACCATCTGTGTCATTTTCCATGGCCTTATCTTTTTCCCTTACATTTACTAGGGATCCATTGGCATCAGAGTTTTTCATTTGACCATCTGTGTCATTTTCCATGGTCTTATCTTTTTCCCTTACATTTACTAGGGATCCATTGGCATTGGATCCCTTGAGTCTGAGCTTTTCCAAAATGATTCTTGAGGGGGCATAACCTGAGAGTGCTACCAAATGTGTTCCTTCTGGATCGTATCCATTGAAAGAAAGTGGAATAACAGGAGTTGACCAAGGACAAATAATTGTGGGCATAAGAATAGCAGAAAAGATCCGATGAGAACCGACTCTTATGTAAGGATCAGGATGTGCCATTGCTAGGAGCAGCTGATGAAATAGTGCTTCTGGAAAAGCCTGCAATGCATGGATAAGTGATGCACCTGAATTTGCAGTTACATCAGAAATATAAAGAGAATATAAGACGGCGTTACCTTCTTTTGATATGACAAGTTTGGGATGGAGGCAACTAGCTGAGAAGTTCGATAGACAGAAGAAACTGTTGCTCTGGCAACAGGAGTAGGAACATTTTCCAGTAGAACGGCGATCATGTCAATAACAGGTCCAACATCTCCAACCTGTTAATCAATATCAAAAAAATCAAAAAAGTGAGTGAAGCTCCAGTTGCTAACGATAGTTGAAGTAATGTTCAAAAATCTAGTTTGAAGTCTGTGTTGAAAATTGAAGGACCTTATTGGCTAATTTTCCAATACATTCTTCCATAGCAAAATGGAGGACAGAGTTCCATCTTTCAGCATCCTCATCACCGAGACTTGATGCTTCAATTGAAAATTGTAAGCATCTTCGCAAATGCCTTATCAAATCACTAATAGAAGTGATGACAGATAGTGAAGCTTGGAGCTTGGCCTGCGATGTAAGATGAGCAGCAACATTGACGATATTGACCTGCATGATAATCTGCTTGCCTATATTCTTATGATCTAAGTGCTTTATTAGTGTAGATATCAACATATCATTGTTCTGTCCTGAAAGTAGACAGAGGCTATGTTTATCGATCAGTCTAGCAGAAGCTGAGATAGAAAAACATGAAAACAAAGATAATAATAATAGAAAGTACCTGAATTCTCCATTAGAAGTTGCAATTCAGAAAGAACAGAACAAGCAATTCCCTTCACTGGGGACCAGTGCTTTCCACTGTCAAGTTTACGAAACAAAGGCTCTAAAACTCGTCTTACAGTGGTTGCTTCTTCAGCAAGTTTAGCCATATTCTGCAAGCAAACTTTTGACCAGTGTGCAGGGCATTTCGTCAAGTCCCTGGTTAACAATGTAGATGTTAACTGAAAGAAACTAGATAAATTGTAAAAGGAAAATTAATACATAACAGTGAAGTTCTTGCACTGAAAATTAAGAAACAAGATAAATAGTTAAAAAAATACATCAACAATGAAATTCTTACACTGTGGTATCAAATTCCACGTTCATGATCTGATGTACTGTTTGAACCTTCTTCCAGGAGTCTTGGAAGGATGAAACATTATCTTCTACCCTAACAACTTCATCTACCCATTTATTATGATCATGAGTTGACTGGAAATCATGCTTATTATTGTCAAAACCAATTTGATGAACCTCATAATTATTCAAGATCACTTCAACAATCTGTTCCAGTAGATGGAAAAAAATCAAACATTTTTCTATAAAGGAAACTACTAAACACAAAAGCCGTTTAAAAGAATATAAATTGTGATAAAAATATGTATATGAAAAATAAAAATGTTCACTAAAAAATATATGAGATATAACGTGTCAAGGCCAAAAAATGACTTCATAAATCAATCAAGTAAAATATACATATAAATCTGCCTCTTTAGCATCTCAGTGTATTGGGTCTATTTCAGGTAGACTGCCAGCTGTTTAGTTGGCCATACCTTGGTATGTTGCACAATGTAGAACATATCATTTGTTTAAGTAGGAGAACTACAAAATGCATGACAAACTTGGAAAGTTTAGCCAGGTTATTGGTCTTCACCTTAGAATGACTAGGCAAAGTTTTAAAGGTAAGATTTCTCGGCACAAAGTTTAAACATGGAAATAACTACTTTGGTTTCAGAAATAGGATTGGGTATTGACAATGTCAAAAACACAGCATGGCACCTTGTATGCTGATTATCCTTTTTATTTTAGCACAACTTGCAAAGGCAAATGGTCACCAAGTTTTCCACTAAGAATATCTAGCCAATCATGTGACTTCAGAAGCAATCTATCATATTGGATTTCTTTCTTGATGCTGAGTTAGGTAGATATTTTTCAACTATAAAGAGGCTTTTGTTTGAACAACATTGGACCAAATTCTGTGATGGAAACAATGAAAATGAGTTTCATGCATTTGTCATGATTCTAAAATATGTTTCTTAAAATGTGACTTTGACACTTCATAAGAAGCAAATCTCAAGTGAATACGAATTAGTGATGACACAGATGTTAGGATCATCCTTCAGCTACTGTCATAGAACTGTAACAAATGGTTTGTGTACTAGGATGAATTGGAATTGTCCAGATTGTCAAGGTAGGGAAGCCATTCCTATATAATAAACCTTGATGATAATTTTTCTTTAGGTGATCACCCAAAGTGTATGTGCATGCAGACCTTGTAGATATAATTTATTGATCCAAGAAGACAACTTTTTCAGAATTTTGAGAAGGGATATTCCTTTGACTTTCATACTTCAAAAAAAAAATGAAAATAAAGTTCCATCTCAAATTCAACAGCAAATAGAAAAATAACATAAGATTCTTTGCTGGTAAGAGAGCAGATAAATTAAAAAGAATTTTCAATCAAATATCTTTAGATACAATATCTTAATTTATAAACTTGGATGTAATAATCTTGTTAAGATATTGAGAAATCAGAAAATTACACAATGAACAGCAAAAAAAAACTAAACTTACATCATCCAAATTCATTGAAATATGTGAGAATTGACCCATGAAAAGCACCTGTAGTCAAGGGATAAATCAGTATCTTCGTAAGGAAAGAGATCAAAGATGAATAAGTTTGATTTTCAATAACCGGCGACTAACATATCTTTATAAATAATGAACAAAAGATTCGTCTCATTCCAGTTCATGGATTCAGTGAAACCAAGCGTTCCACAAAGTAATTTGGATTTGGAATATATTACAGTGAGTTCTCCAACATCCTAGAATAATTTTATCATGTAAAATTACTACCGGCAACAGGGATGATGTATCAAAACACATCTGCACAATGCAACAGTCAAATATCAAACCTTTTCAGACATTTTTTTCCAACGGAATGGGATTTTCAAGAAGATAGTAAACTCAATGCCCTAACTGAATTTTGATGATCCTTTGGTGAGATACGGGGTTACAAGAGCTACTACGCCATGATAACTGAATATAAAATAGCTTAGTAGAAAACTGACTTTAGAAGGTGATAATATAGATTACAAATTTTGAATTGAACATTGTGGATACTAGAGTATAGAAAAATAAACACTTGCAGATCATAGAATAGAATACCATGGAAGCAAGAGCTTGCAGGCCTGCTGAACGCAAAAACAGTCTCCTATCATCTTCCCCTACTTCTCGACCAAGTTCACAAAGTTTAGGTATGAAGCCTTCTACATTGAACATGTATGTGCTATCCACCTTGTATAATGCATAGCATAAAAGAAGAATTAAGTGCACAAGCTGATGACTGATCAAAAATTAATTTGACAGGATAGTAAGAAACCTATGCAAACTCAGCTAATACTTTTAAAAGTCTAAGAAGTTCTGTAGTTGGCACTTGGTCATAGATAATAGATAAACATTTTTTAATCCATCAGTACCCAACTAGGAGTATTGAAAATCATCCAGAAACCAACATCTTGTGACAGATATGCTAAGAAAAAGAGCAGCTTTATTGGTGGACCTATGCAGACCAATAGTGGCATCACTGGCATGTCTAAGTAGAGAAGGTGTGAAATCAACGTTTATTTAGGGGACCAAGACAACAACATATCACTTGAATGCTCTATCTCAATTCCATAGAAAAGGGACGGACCAAGACAACAACAAATCACTTGAAAAGATCAAACTTCAGTCGCTTAGAAATATATAACATCTCAATAAATGACATTTTTCCTAAAGTGTTCGTTCCTTCCCTTGCTGCAACTTGGGGAAAAGAAGCAAGTTATACTGGTAATTACGGAGTAATCAAAAGCTAAAATAATGAAATAAAAAAATGCTTATATCCAACTCGAACATTTAGAGTCCAATTGACTTTTGACATAGCAGCTCACACTTCAATGCATGTTAAATATTAAGTAAACAGAAGCGCAAATTTCAGTTTAAGGGTTTCCTGATTGCTTCCAAGTAATCACAAGAAAGCAATGATATCCTAATAGTATAACTTCCAACACTTACAAGCTGGAATCCATCAGTTTAAGGAATTCATTACTTTTCTTACATTTAGGACAATGGAACACATGGAAGATGGCATCGGTTAGTAGGATTGAATTTTTATCATGATTTTCAATACATGCCAGCCAATCCGTACCACAGACATGGACTAGCTTTTGGCTTTGACCTGTAGGCAAAAGAGGGCATTGCATAAAACTATGAAATGCCTATCAGCACTTCCCTACACTATGAGATATCAACCCAAGAACATTATTTAATATTTGTGATAGCTGAATACAGAAACATATTCTTCATAACAGCATGTTAAGAAATAAAAACATATAGAAGAGCATAAAAACCCCTGAACAACTTACCTGATTGTTAAGAAAGTCAATAAGTGTAAGACAACCAAGAGTACGCATATCGTCTTGTTGTGTTTGTTCAAGTAATATTTGCACAATGCTCAACAAGCTAGCTGCATACAATGGCCTGGATGAACTCATAATTAGAAGAATTAGAAGATAAATGGAAACAAATATTAAAACTTCTTCACTTTATTCAAAGCACTAGATATATTTCCAATGAGTATCCCAACTTGAGAAAGTTAAAGTGCTTTAATTTCTAGCATAAAAATGAATCAATATACTGACTTTGCAATGTTAGGAAACACGTTCTTCTTGGATAAAATCTTGACTAATTGAGTAGTCAAGAGACCTAGCACATAATTTCCAAACTCAAATTAGGAACAATCATGACCTTAGAGATCGGTATAATATATTTAAAATATATATGCACCAAACTCACACAATGTGTGATTTACTGAAAACTCCTATGTGGTAAAGTTCAATAAGACGAAAATAAGAAGCAAGTAGTGCATTGAATTTTTGTCAGACTGTCAGACAGATGGACGTTAGTTTATGAGCACCAATACTAAACTGTGAAGATATAACATGTTATCAAAACGAAATGGATTGGAACAAAACGCATAAAAAATATAGACAAGTTTATGACTTTATCAGACTTCTTCAAGTGTCGTGTTTGTGTTAATTATCATCTTACTCAGAGATAAAGCATTCAAGAAAAAATAAGGCTGTCACCACATTACTAATAAGTATCAATAAAATATATTTCACCAAATAACTATTCAGTATCACTAAGACATTTCAGAATGTCAGGAACACCAAAGAAATCATTGAAGGATACTGTAGTAAATCTGTCATGATTATGTCTCATTCAATGTGAGTCACATCCTGCAATATTTCTATGGTGTCCATGCATAAAACGACACCAGAGGGTGTTGAATGTTTTCGTCAACAACCTAAAGAGGGAATGTGTTTGCCCAAGTTTTTTCTGATTTCACATCAAAAAGCACATATCAAACAGATCTACCAACACATGCACAATCAGCAGCTTAGTATTGAACATAAGCAAAGAAAAATAAATTTTAGAAGTTAAAACAAGGTTCATTAAACAAGTGGAAACAGATGAACACGTAATAAATAACTACCAAATGCAGAATTTTAAACAAGGAGAAGTTAATTATAAAACATACACTGTTTGTGATATTCTAAGAAAAATGTACTATACACTCACATTTGCTCCTTACATGATGCTAATAATTTCCTATAAACACATGGGACCACTTTTGCAAAAGAAAAACGCTCATTTCTCAATTCTTTATAAAACCTCTGCTCCAAGTAGTCAGTAATCTACAGATAAAATAGATATGAGTTACAGGATTAATTTGTCTATTAATATGTACAGGAAAAGTAAAAAACAATAAACTAAGCTTCTATTTAATGAACTTGATGAACAAATTTATATTCCATCTAGATGATGACTTGGGCAGATAACCAGAGAAATTACAAATAGTTCTTAAAACAGTCTTCTGAAGTGGTTACTAACACTCGAACAGAAGTAACCAGAGCGTTTTCTAATTCAACAGAAACTCAGTCGCAACTCGTTGCATGAAGGTGTAGAAAGTAAACACTACCCACCAGTCTGGTATACAAATACACAAGGAAGAAAGTTGTCAATATATGTAGAGAACTCCAGTCAGAAGTTCTACCAGATTTTGAATTTAGAGGTACTTCATTAGATGAAAGTCAAAAATTCAACGAGCATACATATATATAGTCCAATGACAAAATGTATTCATGTCATTGCTGCTATAATGTTAAATGTGTTATTTTTCAAAGGACATTGAAGATTCTTGGTGTTCTTTCTTTGTATGGGTTTAGTTTTATACATCTCGATCTCCCACCTGATTTTGAGGTATTGATATCTTCTCTTTTTTTTTCTTCAATTTGTTCTGTGTCTAATTCAAATACCACTAACAGCATACAACAACAACAACCAAGGCTCATCCCACTAGATGTGATCTTCTATATGGATCTTTTTACGTTATTGAACTTTATCCTCCACTATATCATCATCTATACTTAAATAAATTTTATCTTGTCTTATTATTGCTAATGAAATCTTTTTTTGGTCTTTCTCTTCCTCGTTTGATATGCATATTTGTCATAGTTTCGCAGTCTAACTGGAGCATTTATTGGTCGTCTAAGTACATATTCGTATCATCTTAAATATGTCTCTTGGAGTTTTCTCTCAATAGATTCTGACTTTCTCTCTAATACTCTCATTTCTTACTTTGTCCATCCTCGTATGTCCACACATCCACCTTAACATCTTCATCTCTGCAACTCCAATCTTCTACTCATGTGTTCGAGTCATAGCCCAACATTCAGCTCCATATAACATAGCAGGTCTAACTGTGATTCTGTAGAACTTTCATTTAAGTTTTAAAGGTACTTAAAGTACAAGTTTATAGCCCAACATTCAGCTTCATATCACTTTAACTGTTGTCTAATTCAAATATCATTAACAACATACGACATCAAAATACACATAACTTGGTGTGATGTGAACGTGTACAAGCTCAGATTTGCAATAACATTGAAGGAACGAACACCCAAAAATGTCCTCACATATCAAAGACAAACTAGAAAAAAAAAATGTCTCACTGTTACATTTGTTATATCATACAAGATAATCAATTTAGATAAATGATTGACACATTACAAAAAATCATTGGAAAAGAGGTGGGAGCACAATCTGTTTGCCTAGTGACTCTGGTTTCACAATTCTGATTTAATAATTAAGTATATTTCTCCTCGATCATTCCCCAATAGTCATTTTACATCAGCTCTCTGTTTCCAGGTGAGCTCCACCCTTCTTTTTCCTCCGTTAAACATAACATTGTCATGTAAAAACAATTGTGACTTGATTTATTGGAGATACCAGTTACCAGATCAAAGTAAAAGACGATTTTTAAAGTGTAACGCTGTTTTTTATTTGCCAATGTAAGCATATGTAAAAGAAATGTGTCCAATTGATTTTTTTAAATAATGTTTTATATATTTTGTTTGTTAAGAATACAAAAATATAGATCGTCATTTCCAAACAACTTGAGGTATTAAGTTTACAAGAGCCTTTCAAATTTAACATGGTATCAAAGGAGACAATCCTATGTCTGAATGATGCAAGTTTCTGTAATTTCAAAAACATTAATCAAGTCCATGTGTGATTGGATGAGTCCAGTCCACCCACAAACATGTGAAGGGGAGTGTTAAGTGAAACATACAGTTGAAGCCTTTCCTAATTATGGTAGCCGAATTGAACTTAGCATGACTAGTGACCAAAATAGAGGACAAAAAGATATTAAATGAGCAGTGCTCAACTACAAATAGTAGAGAGAATTACATAGTGACATCACAAATGATAAATTCATAAGATAATGGCATCAATTGCACACATTGGCATGGGGTGAATGTCTGATGCTAAAAGGGTATGAGCATTGATAAGATTGCATCTTGACCAGTTTCAGAGTTTCTAATACACAAATGTAGCAATGTATACATTCTCATAAAATAGCACAGCGTCAGCCTCATCAGCATGGAATTGTAAGTCTACAACATATACTTCGAAGGAATCAATATTATCTTATCTTTGTGTGCCTTCCATATTAACATCAAAAGCATAGATCACTTTTTTGTTCTGTATCAATGAGCTCTTAAATTGTAGTAATCATTTACTAATCCAATTTCTATTTTAGAGTATCATTTCTCTCCGTTATCAATGTCCGGCTAAAATTGATGTTCAAGCTGAATGATGGTTATGCTGATCCAGAATAGTGGATATTTGATATGCAGCTTATGCGCAGAATCTCATGATGTCTATGTAAGCAGACACATTGCTACAAACCAATTGTCATAAACAATGGGAACAAATGTTTAAGGAAGACGAAATTATAAAACATGCATAGCATGACAAAAGAACATTCGGAAGTAGAACATGACAGAATTTCATGAAGAATTGCGACATCAAAATAATTTGAAGTATCGTATTTCTTGCCGCACATATTAAAGCTGATAGGGTTGTCATTGATACCATATCTTAAAATTCCTTCCCTGACAAATTATGTAAAACACAAGATAGGAGGAGCTTAAAGTAAAAACGAAAATAGCATAGAAGTGGAAGCTAAAAATATCATTCCCATAAAATTTCAAAAACATGTTTTAGTCCCAATTAACAGGTTTATGTCCAATTCACAAAGGATTATTTGACTTTATGCCATAAATTCAAACAATATCTATACAAAGAACAAACATATAATAAGTAAACAAGTATCAGAGGTCAAATCTAACAAGGTGATTTAGCACAACATGTAGTAAAATGACAGTAATGATGCAAGATACCTTTGGGATACGTATTGGATTTTTTGAAGCATAATCACAAAGCTTGGCAATCATTCTGTCATTTGGTTTGCCATCCTGCAATATCACATGAATTGTTCTAAACAAATGAAACAAAATTACTTTTTTATGTTTGTTATGTATTTTATTCAAAACTATTCATGTATAGTTAATAGTTGGAACCAAGATCAAAAGTACTCATAATTGGTGTATCACAAAACATAAAAGGTAATTCATGAAATAAATTGTTGTGTATCATCTCTTCCAGATCTAATCTGACAAGTTCTTGCACACTGAGCTACCATTAATTTCCAAACATTTTTTTATTGGATCCAGTTATCGGCTAATTAGTGATGTTAAACCTACTAATAATGCGCAATTCGGCCAACAATTAATTACTGAATTGACCTATGTAGGTACTAGAATAGTACGATTGCATTTAATATACAAGAATATGTATTACTTGAGCAGCAGCGTATCATTACTTAGAGAGCGCGCGCGCACTGTGTGAGATAGAAAGTTCGAAGTTAAATACTTGTCACAATGAAGGGGGAAAAAACAACAACAACAACCAAGTTTTATCCTGCTAGGTGAGGTCAGCCCAAAAAAAACAAATAAAAAAAATGTCTAGTCCTCTGTGAGACTACAATCATACTGATTAAGAATGATTTCATTGTTGCCAATTATTATTTACAGAAATATAATGTCTAGTCCTCCATGAGGCAACAAAGCAGTTCGAAGAAAGCTAAAAGCTGAGATGGATCATTAACTAGTCTACGAACACAAAAATATCTAAACCTCAACAGCAAATAAAAAGAACATGAAAATTGCAGTTCCTGTGCAGGTGAAAGACTAACCAGAGAGCGAGGGAAGACATCCGTGAGGAGTTTCTTATACCGTTTAACAGGCTGCCGTGACCGTGCCCGCAAAGATGGGCAGAAGCAACAAAGCCTGCTGCATGCAGGCAACACGCGCCTCGACATGACCCCCATTTTCTGTCACACCCCAGCTACAGAGCATAACAAAATGCCAAGTATCTGCTCAATAAATTAGCTTGTACGTTAGTCAAGAGACCAAAAGTATTAGGACAGTTTTTCATTGCATAACGAAGCTATCAACAAACGGTTACATATATACACATCAAAATCATATTTACAAGATAATTCTTACCCAAAAAATTTTGCAAGAACTAGAGCACTCCACTCAAACCTATTCACTTGGTACGTGCGCTCCTTTTATCTGAAAGAGATTATTAACCATATAATAAATATAAACCCAGTAGGGCTAAAATACCACATAAATAATAATACATTTAACATTATCTTCTTTGACAGACTCGACGCAGGGAGGAACTTGGCTGGCACAATCCACGAAGAGAAACAGCAATTTACTACCCGAATCGAGATGTCAAGAATTCACGGTCACCTGCTCGAGAAAGAAGGAGGGCGATTGGAAGGAGAAACTCGCTGCAGGCGAAGGATCGTCTCGAGAAGAAATATATACAGACAGGAAGGAGGAGGCCTAGCCGCCGGACTCGATCTCTCCGCAACCTCCTTCCTTTCAACGCGACGGAGACAGTATTCTTCCCAAATCCAACGGCGGCAACCTTCCAAAACGACCGAGGCAGCCGATTCCCTTCCGATTCGGCAGAACCGCCGGATGCAAAATGGGGAACCCAACAACCTCCCAATACTGGCGCGGCTTTCCAAATCGAGGGAGGAAGACTGCCTTCCTTCCAGGGAGTGGTGACTATGACTGCAACTCCCAAATCGACGGCTAGACCTACAATAGGGAGAAGACGATGGGGATCAAGTGTCCTTAAACTAGAGGAGGAGGCGGCAAGAGATTTTGCTAACAAGGAGCTCGCGCGAGATCTCCCTATCGCCACGGAGAGCTGCCGACAACAGCTCGAACAGAGGAGAGGAGACGGTGCTGACCTTCCAGAGCAGGAAACCGATGCTCCGGCGGAGATCCCGAAATCTGCGAGGGAAGAACGAGAACGAGAACGAGAACGAGCGAGCAAGCGTCGGTCTCGCGGAGGACTGAAGCAGAAAGGAGCCATAAACATAAACCATAACGATCGAACCGGAAAGACCAATTCAATTAAACAGATCTGGCTCAATCCAAACTATCTCGGGTCAACCACCGTAGCACTAAAAAATAATTATACCTACCATATATTAGCTCAACATGCATTTGTCTCTTCAGTGCTTTAATCATTTACACTAAATTAAAAATTTATTAAATACTGAGATCGAAATTTAATATGTCCAAACATACTTTTCTTATATTTTAACCATTTTAATAGTACAAAAATGACTGTGCTTGCCTTCAGCGCTCTCACCAATCCATTCCAAGGCTAACACAGAAGAGGTAAATCATGGGTGACTACTAGCATTTGAAATAGTAATTAGCACATGAGAGAAGTATGTATCTCGGCTAAGCAGATTCGAAAAGTATAAATTTTTTTTTTCCAAGAGTATAGATCAATAAAAGTAAACTTTGGCCCTATTATAATAAATCGGTTAGCTCAACCAACGGCGTAACTCATGGGATTTGATTGATATTACACTAAAGGTCGTACCGGTTCAGCCACGATAGGAATGTTTCAATAATTAGTTGTTTTGCATAGAAATAACTAATAAACTGGAATTCAATTAGGCTTCTTAAATTACCCGGTTGAATTCGGCTTTTCGAATTAGTGGAATATATAATAATTCAACAAAAAATACACAAGTGCATTGATTAGAATAAAAGATAATTATGCATGACAGTTGATACATTAAAATATTAAATATGATATAAAAATAATACTAATGTAACTATATGCACTAAATTTCCATATTAAAAATTGTGCGGGAATAGTATAGCACAATTTTGATGTTGCACTATTTTCACACCATTTTTTATATGGAGAGGGCCTCATTTTTTTAAAAAAAATTATTATATTATATAATTAATAAAATCAAATATAACACATATTATTAAATATCATAAAATAAAATTTAATTTACAATTGTTATTTTTCCTCGTGACTTATAGTAATATTAATTATTTATTATAAATTTAAATTAAATATATTTAGTAGCATATTTTAATTTTATTATACATATTTGTAAATATTTAATTTATTAAAAAAATTATTTTTTATTTATTTAATATATTTTAATTATAATTA
>JBBPFP010000068.1:74636-92446 GCA_037974795.1 Kaempferia galanga
TAACATAACCCTTAAACAAGATTCATCCTGATACATTTATTGGTAGATAAATAGTTAAACTTACATTCATAGACAACCTGCCAGAAAAAAAAAACCCAAATTTTTTTAAATATCATGAAATGCAAAGTCAACTAAGCGAAAGAGAGATGTGAATGATACAGTAGCCAAAACCTTTGACCTTACTTTACCATCACAGTTAGATTCCATTTCCAATCGATCAAAGAAAAAAAAATCAGAAAGTAAAAAATGGATCCATTATTGTGTACAGCTATACAACTTAGCAAATGTGAATTGCAATTCAACATATATATCTCATTTTGTCTTGGTTGCCAATTTGGATTCCTGTAAATGCACTTCTAGAGTATATCATAAGAATGGATGACTGTTTGTGTAGCAAAGTGAAACAAATAGACAAAAATAAATAAATAAAAACAAGACAGCAATGTTCAAGTATCACCAAGTAAAATCACCTGCCATCAGAACTACCAGTGACCAATATTAACTGGGAAATTGAGGAACATGATGCAAACAATCCCCAAGTTATTGTGGTGATCCAGGAGTCATGCGCCGGAAAAAGTCCAATGAGCATTGGATCAACAAATACTCTGTCATGCTCAATGGTGTAGCATTCTGGTTGACTAAGTTTCCAAAAAGAGATATTACCAGACTTTCCACCTACAGCAAGTATCACACATCTGTTGCAAGAGCCCGGCTGGACTTGAGATGACTGCAATACTGGGGACCAAGATACAGTAAGGGATGACATCAATGCACTACGAGAAGCATAATGCTCTGGGCTAATTAGGGGCAAGCTAATTTCCATGTCTGATGGAAGTAGACTTTCTGATATTGGAGAAACTTGAGCACTCACCACCATAGCACTCATGGAGTCGACACCAACAACCTGCAAATTGATGTTACTCACCAAATATGGGTAATTGATGTTTGCTACAATAAAACAGTTAATTAGTCGCTTTATGATTGACCAAGAAAATGACCGTCTAATAACCTCATTTGAAGAAACTTGATTTATGTTGGAATGAGCATTAACAAGATTGTTATTATTAGCAATAGCTTCATTGGCAGCTGTTGTATCTTCGCATCTGAGCAGTTCATGTTTCTGTGAGCTCCCTCCATTTGTACCATGGGAGAGTTTCTTTCTTTGTGATATTTCCTTTTTAATTCTCTCATTTCTGAAAGCAGCAAATTTTCCAAATAAGACAAGGGAATTTAAAAGTGTAAATAAAACACATAGCAGCAAATACATTCATGCAATATTTGTCAAGTTATTACCAATCAACATATACAAATATAAGGAAAGGAAAATTGAGAGACAGAAGCACATCTTGCAGGAAAACTGAGGATTTGACTACAGCTGACTAGAATATACCTTTTGCATACAGGATCTTTGCTGGAACTTAGACCTTGGGACTCGATACGCCTTTTCCCCAATTTGGTGCTCTCGATTGTTTCTTTCTGAGGAAGAGGTAACTAAAATATCCCAATATACATTAGGTCAAATATCACAAGAAAAAAAAAAAGCATTTCATGTCAGACTTGACAGATGCTAGGAACTCACTTTAGAAGATGATGTAGGCAAATTTGGTTCACCAAAATTTGTCTTTGTAAGGTAATCACATAGCAAGTTGGATATATCAGCAACCTACATAAATTAGAACCAGAAGTAGCAAACATCAGAAAATGCTACAATTCACAAAACCAACTACAATATTGGGCCTCGAACATAGAGTACCACAGAAAATAAGTGTCAGATATATTAACTTAGGCAATGCATTTATCAATTTTCTCAAAATCCAAAAAACCCTTCAAAAATGAAGATGGTTGGTTTTGTGCAGGATGATCTATGTTGAAATGACTTGTCAAGAAAAGAAACAGAAACTCAAAGTAGAATCACATGTTCAGCAATTGGAATCAAATCTCAGTTCAAAATACTGGGAATGGTGTTCGGCAGGTCTAAACCAATGCAGGATTTTACTAGAGTTGCTTACCTCAACCCATTCAGCTTTAAATTCACAGGATGGTGGTCGATACAGCTTTACACGACCGTCAGTAGTGCAGACAGCTAACAAACATCTGCAGATGATTCTAAATTAACTAATGACATGCACTAAAATCTAAAAACACTGAAGGAGAAAAGGAATTGGATGTAGCTCTGCTTCACAGTGTATAATTAAAAGAAAAGTTAGATGATTGGTGTTACTTTGGAGAGTTAGAGACAGGGTCAAAGTAAGACCTACCCTGAATTAGAAGCAAACCCAGGTTCAGACCATGAGATGGACCGAGCACATGGACGGGTATCCCGTGATATGCAAGTGGTGAACAAACAGGGAGTCAAAAGGTCTGCAATAAAAAAAACCCCCTCAAAATCTTCATTTGTCACGAGACTACGTTACAAAAGAGCTCACAACCAAATCATTAAGGTTTTATAAGTGCTTTGAGGATTTTGTAAGTGTAGCTAGGTTATATACCATCAGTGACCACATAGCTCATGTATGATAAGTGAACACATGACTAGATGTTTATGCAATAGGATCATATGGATCCCGTCCATCGTAACATGGACATTTTTTGAAATGGTTCTTGACCCTTAGCAAATAGTTTGTTAATGAAATATCTTATGAACTCAATTAGCCATTTGGTCCAATTCTGAGTGCCAACTGCAGAACTCTTCCAGCCACTGAACATAATTGCATGAATAAAATGCTAACTTAAAGAAGTAACTTCCAGTGTGTATAATCCTCAATGAAATAATTTAGAAATATATTTAAAAGATAAGGGAAGCAACTGATGTTTAACAAATAATATACCAAATATAACGAGCTACCAACCACAACTCAAGTATACTGTTTGATGATGGGCTGCAATAGAGACATACAATTCACAGCTTTCTACAAGTCAATGGAACACATCAACATCATTTCCACATTTGATGGCTTTCTACATTTTATGGCATAAATAGCTCAATTCATGGTTTGTCTCATATTATTCTATACAATTAGATTATAAATGATACTAGTAGTATATAAATCAAAACTTTAAAAAAATTGATTCATATAGTTCAATATAACTAATATTTCACTCGATTCTGAAAAGAGAAGGTCTATCAGATATTAAGTATGATCTATAAAATTAAGCTCAACCCATTATGTTAAAATCAATAGATCAAAATTTAGACCTAAGAATCACAATGAGAAAGGAAAAGATGAATCTTTTACAACATGGTAGAAGTGGAGAGTTTTCAAATTTGATGACTTGCACACAAACTCAAAATCAATGGGAATGGCGAAGCTTTAATCAAGATGAGATATTTTGTCGTGTTGAGGCAGAAAAGATATTTCCATTTCAATTTTTGATAAAATAAAAAGATATTTTGTAAGTTTTAATCAAGATGAGATTACAATATTAAACTTTTTTCAAAATGAATCATGAAAGGCATTTTCTATTTATCATTTAAGCAACTAAATAAAATACATGATTTGAAATTTGTATTGGGTCAGGTGACATGACCAAAATATATATCTACTAAATTAAAACAAGATATTAAATGGTAGTGGTATTCTCTCCCATGTTGACTATGCAACTCATGCCAGTAAGTATCATATCATGCAAACATGCGGCATGCATTGACGAACGTTGAAACGTGATGATATGAATTTGAATGAATTCAACTAATGCTTGTTATATTTTTTATAATTAGTTTACTAAAATTTAATTCAAATGGTTATCTAATTCCTATGACCTTATAGTTAAAAGTAACAAGTTAAGCAAGAGAAAAATAAAAATTTTATCTAAATTCATTTTGACGCACATTTGAAGTAAAAAATTGAACAAAATACATTTTAAATTCAACTATCAAAAACTAATATAGTCCTGTTTTTAAAAGTAATGAATCTAAGTGAAAAGGATCAAATTTTGGTATATTTTATTAAATGTTGAAAAGGTCGAATATGGGTACAACATGTTAATTTTAACTGACTATATACTTGTTATGGACTTATTTTAGTAAGTAATAAGCTTAAGGACTAAAACTTATTTAAACCCATCTCTACACGCTCTGATATGTGTTTCCTGTACCATCTCGACAAAAAATTGAAATCCTAGCATGAAATGATATTTTAAACTGTGATAGAATATAATAATTTTTTATATTTTAAGTTGTAAAACATGTTCCAAATAAGCCAAGATCTTCTAAAAGTATTTTACATGATGGAAATCCATGATTTGTTAAGATTCATGATTCAGAAAATTATAAAAAAGGAATCTCAACTTGAAAATCTTGTTGAAGAAAAACACATGGAAGATAAAAGATGTTTAACAAAACTTACCTTCTCTTTTAACAATTCCTATTTTAAACGGAATGCTAGGTTGGAGAGTGATCATTCCTCTTGGGCCAACAAGCAAAGCAGGATTCTGAAAAAAAAACGAACAATGAGTTTATAATTATACAAAAACTGCATCCACCACCTTTCCTTCGACCGGAATGAAACTATTGCCAGCATAACACATTTATAATTAATACGACAGAAAGAATATATATACAAGCCTACCAATATCGTAATAATGTGACCAGATGCAATAGCCACCAAGTTCTCGCTTGACCAAGCAATGGAGTTTGGATAAGATGGCGAAGCAACCAGAGTGCTAGCCTGCCAATGAGAAGCCATTGCTCATACCTGAAAACAGGAGCACGAACTAAGCTGTTGATTTCTTATTCCGCTGAAAAAGAAAACAGGGAATGAGTAGGCCACCCACGGAGAACCGTCAGGGAACACTTGCACAGAAGAACCTTGGCGGTACCTTGGGCTCTACCAGAGGCACAAGGGGATGTGAAGACTGTTGCGTGCTTAGATCCAGGACCAAATACACGGGCCTCGGGGTCGAGATCGATTGTCCTCCCCGAGGTTCCCGTCTTCAACTGTTGCCTGTGGTGGGGCAGTGCTGCTCGGTTCCTAGGAAGCGCCGATGACGAACCGGATGAAGGCGAAGTTGTATTTTACAAAATCCCGAGGCGTAAGCAAAAGAACGTCGCGTGCCGCGGTGCAGCGCGTCGATGAGGGCGGATACGAACAGGTGGAAGTAACAATAAATAGAGGGACAGAGGTAGAGAGGACGAGGAGGAGGAGGAGGAGGTCGCTGCTGCAGGGTCCCGGCACACCGCCGAGCAAACCGAACGAACGGTTTCCACAGGCCACACCGACGAAGCGGAAGACGATGGCGAGGAGTGGCGGTCGGAGAGGAGGCACAAATAGGCGAAAAGGTTTTGTTTAGTGAAAAGGAAGCAGAGAAAAAATTTCATTCAGGCTCAAATTTATAAATTAACAAATTTGTTACTCTAGACCCGTTAAATTTGAAAATTTTGGAACTGGAATTGTAAAAAACCTAGGAAATTTCAAATCTTTCCAAATATGTCTGTATTAACTATTAATTACTTTGTGTGGTCAAATTTCTATTTTTACGAATCCGTACAAACAATAAATTTTATCTTGAAAAGATATTTTACGCTATTAAAATTTTATTTTTAAAAAAAACGTAATTCTTAGTGAGTTGAAGTTTTCATCGAACCAAATTATAAACCAATATGTTAAAGAAAAAAAATTATGGTTGCTCCTTTAATTGTTATAGAAAAATTGGGGTTTTATTTGCTGTTCAGGTTGAAGTGCTGCTTGGAACGGAGAACAAATAATATTTTGAATAATGGATTAAATTGCCCCCTCAAACAGGATATATATAGAATTTTTTTTTATACAGCAACAGCTCACAGAAATAAGGTCTTGTTTGTCCAGGGGCATAGTTGATGATACGGTAAATAAAGTGGAGCTCTGAGCGTTAAGATGGAAGTTTAAAAAGGATCATGTGACGGTTAAAGTCAAGGAAGGGGTTTCTGTTCAGATATGATAGATTTTCTGGTCCGTAATCTTTGGTTCATTCTTGGTCCACATCAGGAGGGGTCGTTGGATTAGATCAGGAGAAACCAATACATATATCCTTGATATGATCCAACGGCTCTCCTGATGTGGACTAGAAAAGGACCAGAGATTGCGGACCAGAGGATCCCGTCTAATGTTCAAGGGCTAATTTGGCAGCATTCGGCAGAAGGTTCCATTATAAATATATAAAATTAGTTGGTACAATTATAGAAAGGTGTCAGGAGGACAAAGTTGATCGGTACTATTTTAGCAATGCATCAATATTCATGTAGAGAAAAAAAACAAGATTATATAAGATGGTTTTCACCTAGGCAAGCATGCAAGATAATGTTACACTCCCTGCATTTAATATTTTCACTATTCTTCATTTTCTCTCCACCACTCAACTAATTTGAGCATCAAAGTGCCTACACGGGGACCCCTTAGTTCTTCTTTGACACACATGACTGAGTTTCACTCAAGGTCTTTCCTGTTCAATTTTCTCACAGTCAACATCGATGTCATCTTGCCAGTACTTCATCTTCTCCTGTTCTAGACAAGATCAATTAAGATAGCAAATGGATAAAGATTTATCACTTGAGGTTGAAGAGTCAAATATTGGAGTTGGTAAGGTATAAATCCCTACACCCCATATAACTTATCCCCTCATTCACTTACCACCTCAACTATTATAATTTATCTCCTCTATATTGATATTAAGACAGAAAGGATAATCACTTCGCCTTTACCACTAAAATAAGATCATGTTTGTTGGCTTAAAACATGAAAGTAAAAAAAATAAATAAAATTGTTTTTTAAACATATTTAAACTTATTAAATATTAATAATTCATTTTTTTGTAGAATTTCTTTTTTATTTTATTTTTTTGAATATTGTAAATTAAAAATAGAAAAATTTTAATATCATCGTCTGGTGGACCAGCAAAATCTGGAACTAGGAGAACAAACAACAGCGTCATGCTCTTTAAAATAATATGGTTCTCTCAATACGCTGATATATGCCCCCACAGAAATCATAGACTAGTTTCGGCGTGCATGCGTGAGTGCTGGATCCAGTTCACCCAACCATGGCCACGGAGGGGTTAGGTTGAGTTCAGCATGGCCCATCATGTGTTTGATCTTCTTCCGCAGCTCCACTCATGGGTTTGTAGCCGTTCTATAAAAGGAAGTGGCCAAAAAGCAACAGTTACTCTCTTCAAAAGGACACTGCACTGCGGACGGCAGTAAGCCATTTACTGGGTGAAATTCCAAGCAACCTTGCTGTGGACACATCCACAGCTCTGCCTCGGCCATTTCATTTTTCACTTGCTCTCTCCTCTCTCTCCCTCTCTCGTCTCAAGGTTTTTGCATCTTCCACGCCCCCACGAGCTGGATCAGCTGGTAAGTGGCCTGGTGTTGCCAGCATGAGGTCGTGGGTTCGAAGGTCGTCAGTTGCACTCGGGACTAATAATCCTGGTCTGCTGGCCAAAAATTCCTTCGACCCCCAGTCCACTCACCCGCCCAGCTTAACCGTGATTTACTCCCTCTGATAACTTATGGGGCCGGGCTCGGGGGGCCGCTGGGGTGGCGGATTCCACCTTTTGCCAGCGTTTTTGCATCTTCCACTGCCATGGCTGCTCTAGCTCTAGCAGCTCTCTTGTTGACCTTCATTGGCGGATCAGGTAAGCTTCAGTTCGCTTGAATATTTTTTCAAGAGTTTCCTTCTCTATGGACATATCTCTCTATCTGTGAATGCTAGCTTCTATTTCCTTCTCAAGCCGTCCCAACTCCCAAGATCCATAAACTCCTCCTCTGGTTTTCTCTTTGAAGTTTTCCACGAAAGGCAAACTTCCTTTCTCTACCTGCGAGAGAGATGCTAATCTCTGAACTGCATATTGATCTCTATATATTTTTCTCGCGCTCAAAACTCGTGGGAAGAAGACGGTTTTCTCTTGAAAGAATGATCTAATGAACAGTAATCACTGTGAAAATCCTTTGAAATGCGCAGAGGCTGCTTGGTGTGTTTGTAAACCTGAAATAGGGGATGCTGCTCTCCAGAAGACACTGGATTATGCTTGTGGAGCAGGGGCTGATTGCAACCCCATTCTCCAAAATGGAGCTTGTTACAGCCCCAACACCGTGAGGGGCCATTGCTCTTATGCTACCAACAGCTACTACCAAAGAAAGGGGCAGGCTCAGGGGGCTTGTGATTTCTCAGGCACTGCCACTCTTACAACAACAGATCCAAGTAGGTCACTAGATCTTCTCAGTTACCACTGTCTCTGAACACGCTCGTGTATAAACAGTTATGAAAACCGTTATTTGATCTGATGGATTTTAGGTTACAGTAGCTGCAATTACCCAGCAACTCAAAGGTATTTCTCTCAGCTTGTTGGCATCTCCAGGTTGTTCTTTTTGTGCTTTACAATGTTGTTGGCTTCTTTTAGTGCTGCAGGCTCGAGTTCTACATCATCAACAAGCACCCCAGGCGTATCAACCCCTACCTCCTTCACTCCTTCAAATGGGGGACTGGGTGGCTTGGGGCCTTCAACTGGCATGTCCAGTGACACCAACCATGGTGTTGTGCTCCTAAAGCCAGCCATGGCTGCCCTGTTATTCGCTGCCACTGGTACATGCATTATTGCTTTGTTGAGTTGAGCAAGATTGTAATGCCAGTATTTTGGGAGCTCATCATCACCGTGCAAATGTTCATGTGATGCTACTGCTGTAGTTATATGCACTGACACAGTGACATTTCTAATCAACTAGTGGCGAGCAGAATTGATTCCATTTTACATGTCTCTCTTCTATTCCGGTATCATTTCCTCTCCTTTTTCTTATCTCCTTGTGAACCAGAGATTAAACTAGTGTTGCTTATTTCGATGGCATTTCTTTTTCTACGGGATCAATGATGAGTCCATCAATGGGTGCATTGTTGATTGAACTTTGTTATAGAATAAAATTTCGGCAAAACATTAGATTCAACTTTGATAAAAAAATTTTTGGAACTATATGGATTTATTTTTGGGATTTCTTCTAACTGAAAATAGGATGCTTATAGGTCTAAACAGCCTAGTGAAGATCGAAACTTCTTCAATTTGCTCAATTTTGAAATTTGTTGGACTTGGATATCTTTTGTCTTTTTGCATTGCAGATCCAGCCATTAATGGGCCCCTCAGGGTAGCCCAAGAATGTGGCTAAACGCATCATTTCAAAATTGAGGTCTTGAGGACCTTAAAAAAGGCCGAGTTTCCCCTGTGACGTACATTTAATTCGCTGAAACGGTTTCCAAGGGGTTTTTTTTTTCGTTTGTTTCAAAAAGAATTATAATTCATAAGCAGTCAACTTTTCATTCAGATTTGGAAAACAATATTTCACTTCTTCGGAGTTCTATCCATCTCTACAAACACCAAAACAATGGAAAATCCCAGGAGTTATGGACAAATGTTTCTCTGCTCCTGATGTGTTCCTTCTAAAGATATAGATTTGAAAATTACTCTAAAAAGTTGCTACGGTGAATATCGTTTTATATATTTGAGCAATTATTATATTTCACGTTTGCATAGAATTCTTCATATCTACTTCGCTCACACCACAAGCTTCAATTATTCAGTGCTAATGCAAGATTAAGTTTCATAAATACATATATATCACACATGATCTCCCGTGCATGGTTCACAGGGAAATAAAATAAATAGTACGCCAATTCAATGCCATGACAAATTATGATCCCCTGGAGCAATGCTTGGCATGATTACCTAGATTGAGTGGACGTTGATACTTGGTACTGGGTCCTGCCCAGCCCACCATAAGATATAGATCATGCATCCCTCGTCCTTATCCTCCTTTCCATAACATCCATCTGTCAGCATCAACTTTGCCCATATAGGGAATGGATAGGTGAGAATGGATCATCTTGCAGAAATATAATGAGTATTTATGACTGGAGATTTTTGGTCCCCTGGAAAGAAATGAGCTCTCTTTGTTTTATACAAAATAAATTCTTTATTATTCATGTTTAAATGTTGCTCTTTTTATTTATTGTTAATCCAGATATCACTTCGGAAGACTACAAAGAGTAAAATGTTGCTGTGTTTGTAGACAGATGAAATAGTTATACTATTGTGACGATTCCACACACACTCAAATACAATGAACTCTGTCTGAACCCTGTGTTTATTCAATCTTCCTGAGGCATGGACTAGGCATACTCGAAATCCGAAGTGATATATGTTCTCTGTTTATGGATCCATATATGTAATTCATACATTTTTCTCTTCGATCGGATTAATTATTACATTGAGTACCAATTTGATGTTTCAACGAATCCATAACTTTATGGCCACATTAGTGCACCATCAATTTGATTCATTACGTTAGATTTTTAAAGAACTTTTAATCGATTAAAACATCAAAATTTGACAATTGATTATCGGAGAACAAAGTATTTTTTTCCCCCATCAAATAAAAATATATTTGCATTCGTTAAGAATTTTTGAAAGAGGTATGCGACATTTAAAATTTTGTTAAATATTAAAGTTGATGGTGCATGGGTGGATTCACTAGAACACTAAAAGTTCACGATAAATGTGAAAATGATTCCTTTTCTATATTGGAAAACTTTGTTCTTTTGGATGCTGCAGCTAGCAGTTGTCTTAGTCTTCTTCCGTTCCTTCTGGGGATTATTACAAGGTATTCCGTTCCTTCTTTGCATGAAATGGAACAACTTCATGTTCTTGTAATTAATCTGGATCATTAATTGTCAGGCAAACTGAAGACCCACCATTTTAATGTTTGCCCCATTCAAAAATGTGGCTAAATGGCAGTAGCCACATTTGCTAGGAGGCATCTTCAATTCTTCCGTCCACCCAATAACTTCCCCTCTTATTTATTACTTTATTATTATTAGCATTACTATTGGCACAATTATGGTTGTGAGCAAGCGTAAGCTGTTAGATTCCTCTGCCACATGGCATGATTGCGGATTGCCCACCACCAATCACAAAATTTTACTGTTTCCACATGTCGTCCATTGATGTAAACTTTTCTTTCTTTGTTTTTTCTTCTTCTAATCTCCTCCTCTTCGTCTTCCCCCTTTTAGTTTGTATTATGGTTC
The DNA here is from genome assembly GCA_037974795.1 of Kaempferia galanga. NCBI lineage: Eukaryota > Viridiplantae > Streptophyta > Magnoliopsida > Zingiberales > Zingiberaceae > Kaempferia > Kaempferia galanga. Next base: position 85,679 of record JBBPFP010000068.1, read on the forward strand.
ATAATGCGAGTTTTACTGATAAATAGATGATGGTTACATGTCAATGAGAAAAGGTGCATAGTGGAAGAACACGCAAGAGGCTATATAGCATGATGAGAGGCACATGGGAGATGAGTGAGGACCGGAGGGCTTGCTGTCCCACTCACATCTGCCAGAGGATATGTATACATTCATAAGGAATTAAATAAAAGAACCATCCATTCCAAGTTCATGGAATCTTTCACCATCCTTGGGATCACAAAACCCCACATCCACGCCTTGCTAGTTAGTTTCTCTAGTCGATAGCAACAAAAGGAAATTGGAGTTACAGGAAGGCAACAAGTTTTTTTTTTTTTTTTTAAATTTCTATTTCTATTATTGTTTTTGTTTATGGTGGTGCACCTGTCACAGGGGGTGACTGTTAATGTGTTGAAGTTGCTTCCATTTGTGTGTATTTTTTTTTCTCTCTTCTCCTGTACCTTTCCCATTGAAGGTGCTACCTGTCCATTTGCTTCGGTGTGGTTGGTAGTCCAGCCAGGGAGGGAAGTTTTGGAGAGAAGCTGAGTTCGGTCGTGGACTGGAAATTGGAAAAGAGAATCTCTTTTAGGTGTATGTATAATCATTCATTCATTACTGATGGTGAAGGGTGAATGCTGGCATGTTTGTCAGGAAATATTGTAGAACAAAGGAGGCTAGTATTTTGCTAAACCCTGATCTAATTCCTGGCCCGAGCTAAGTGTTTTGGTTCTATTTCGGATTTTGTAGTGCAGGCAGGAAGAGAAATATGTCAGCAAAGTTTCTGCAAGCATTTGCTGATCATGACAGTACTCCAGAGTTGCAGAGGCAAATAGGGTGCATGACTGGAATCTTCCAAATGTTCGACCGGCAACAAATCCTGATCACTGGGAGGCGCTTGAAATTGAATGTTAGTGGCCACAACCACAAAACTCTCCCTTCCGGTAACATTTTTTGTTTCCTTCCATTGTTTGATGCATGAGAAATGGATGTCCTCCCCAAGTTGTCTTGGCAAGATTCCAACTGATTCCTAGTAAAGATCTGTTTACTATATTACTTGTTTGTCGTAGCTGTTTGTGTTTTTTTTTTTTTTTCCTTTTAGGAGAGAAATTCAAGCAAGAGATTGAGTGAGAATCAAAGAACTTCAGTTTCTTCTTCATCTTGTTCATCATTTTCTTCTCTAGACTGTGACAAGTCTTCTCAAATGTATATAGAACGGTCTACAAAGGGTCAATCCGACTACCGGTCTCTGAATTTTCGAGATGTCGTAAAGGACTCTATACACAAAGATCAAATGTATACGAAGAACCGTGTGTCGAAACAAAAAGACACTGCAAGTCCAATTCAGCTGTTAAAGTCAATGGATATATTGAATTCCACTGGATTCGATGGGAAGACGAGAATGAATGTTCATCTTGGTGAATCATTCCGTGTCCTAGTGAAGCTCAATCAATCTTCCCAATATTTTTCAGAGGCTAATGAAGCACCAAGAAGATCATACGAAGGGAAAAAGTCCTCATTGTATGATGGAAGAGCCGCACACCCTTCTCTGGATTCCCAAGAAAGCAGCAAATTCTCACCCAAACTCAGAGAGTTTCGTAGGGTGTCATTAGATGATAGCAAGGACTGCACTCTGAGGAGTTGTAACTTTGATCTAAAACCTTACTCGGGTATGAAACAAGTTGATCAGTGCACCATTGATCGTCGATCTTACAGGACCATGGAACGTCAGCAAGAACTGGGAAATTGTAAAAGGCCTCCTGGCATAGTCGCCAAGCTCATGGGCTTAGAATCGATGCCCAGCTTCAGCCGAGATCAGCAGGTTTTGGATGATACGAGCATTAACAAAAGCTGTAGCACATTCAATACCCACCAGAAACCAAGCTTTCCTTTTCAGAAAACCACAACCACAACCACAAAAGATGACAAATTAGAGGATCCACAGAAGAAAAGGTTTGATTCTGTCACCAAACAAATCTCCTGTTCAAAGGTTCCAGTTGAGCATGCTCCTTGGAGGCACCATAAAAAGATGACATTTGGTGCCCGTGAATCTCACACAAAGCAGCAAGCAGAGTCTGTTTATAGTGAGATAGAGAAAAGGTTGAAAGATCTTGAGTTCCAACAATCCAACAGGGATCTTCGAGCTCTGAAGCACATATTGGATGCTATGCATGCAAAGGGACTATTAGAGAATGATAAAGTTGAACATCAGCCTTCCCGAATTTCAATTCACAGTAGTACTTCATCTGGAAATGATCAGTGTTTAGGTTCCTCGAATGACCAAAAGGTGGTTTTTAGTCAATATCAATATCCTACGTTGATGAAAGGAGAAAAAACTCCAATAGTTTTTGGATCACCAATAGCCATCATGAAGCCTTCAAGATCTTTTAGCAGGTCTGATATATCACCATCTTCCTTCATTCCTTTCAATAGCTTACCAGAACTACAAGCGCCACAGATAAGAAGAGTTCATGGTGACGGAAAGATAGATTCTCTTAGCACCAAAATTTGTCAAGACCAAACTTTTAAGTCAATTGACAGACAACCTACTAGTCAATATCTTCAGTCCAGATACCAGAAATGTGCACAAGAAGAACATGACACACGCAAACATTGTGCTAGTATGTTTCAGGCCTCACCTAGGCCTCAGAGAGCAATTAGAGAAGATAATAGAAGTCTTGCAAAATCATCTAGTGCTCTCGGCTCTAGATTACAACACAGCCAGCTTGAAGAAGAGAAACATTCTTCTACCCCACGCCCCTCGACTCAATCTGACGCGGTTCCAAAACAGACTGCTAATATATATTCTTCAGAATCAGTGTCTCCTAGAGTCAGGCTCAGAAGAAAACCAGCCCAAGCACAGCGAAATGATGATCACACTAGTAGTGGTACAGGAAGTCTAACTCAACAAGTTGATGAAAAGTCAGATGCAGAAGTAACGAGCTCCAACCGCTCTGTTGAACTGCGCTTTTCTTCTCAGGGTAAAAAGAACCCATCTGGAAGAGCTGCCAAAAGTGCTTCATCGACCTTGAAACACAAGGTAAGTCTGTCCCTGATTTAATACCGCTTTCAAGATGGCCAACTTCAAAAAACTATTTTAAACGAACTCAATAATTTGCAATATTGAATACTGTTAATTATCCTGTAATCATTGTTATTGTAAATTTAAATAATGTCTAAAATTAGAATCTAGCTAATATATTTATCCTGTCTTTTTCCGAAGAAACAAAGATACAAGAGATCATTAACTAACAAGAAGCTTCAGAATCAACATTGTTATTTTTTTATTGGACATTGCTTATGTGACTATAACACTGATTATTCTTGTGTATCATCGGTTCATACTTCTGAAGAAATCACATGTTTCAAGAGATGCTGCTGGTCCGGCAACAGTGGCCTCTGAGAAACCAAATCCAATCACTGTCTTTGATCGCTCAGTCTGCCATGATGAGCCGCCTCCTGTGAGAATATCTTCTAATGCATTCAAAGGTACATGTAAAGCAGTTCACTTTTGATTTCAACAATAGAAGTTGGTAGTCTGTATAACAATTATCCTAAATATGATACAACTTATTTCACCACATCAAACTGTAGCTACAAGTATCTTGTTAGGTTTCAATCTGACATGGAGAACCTGTGGGGGCCTTCTTAAATTCTTATCATATGAAAATGTCTCAATCATAATTCTTATCACATGGAGAACTTGTTAGGTTTCTTTATTGCTAGTCAAACTCTAATCATAATTCGGAATTGTAGCTAATAATGCAGTAGTTGCAACTTGCAACAAGTTTGTAAAGAGAATGACGCCCATTTAACTCTTCCAATATGAAGACAAACCAACCAACAATTTTTTTTTATATGCTTATATAGCCTCAGCCAAACACAACTTGTAAGCATGTACATATTTTCTGCTATTTCATTGGGGAAGTAACTTTAGAAATTTATTTCTAGATCATCATTTTCTTATTTTGAAAGGGAGTCATAGAAGAAAAGGTGACTAAAAACTATTAGGCATTTTAAGCTCATAACTCCATGCATCAAATACTAGATTAACATTTAACCAAAGGAATGATACCAACTTGTGAAATAACCCAAGTTTTTTCAGTAACAGACAATACGATTCAAGATTTAGGTGTTTGTTGCAATGCAACCGGCAAGCATGATGCTCTATCATCCAATTTAAGCTCGAGATTGAATCAGAAAAAGATTTCAAAAGTTGAAGACCTGGTTCAGAAGCTGAGGCAGCTAAGTCCAAACCCTGAAGAAGCTGTGGCAACTGACCACGTTGCGTTGTTGTGTGAAAACCAGAACCAGGACCATCGATATGTTTCTGAGATACTCATAACTTCTGGCCTTCTCATGTTAGATCTAACATCCAGGCCCAAGAATATGCCTGTCCAGTTACAGCCTTCTGGCCACCCAATAAACCCTGACTTGTTCCTCTTCTTAGAACAAACAAAGGCTGTAAAAGAAAATATCAATCAGCTCAAGGTTAATCCAGAGAAAATTCACCGGAAGCTGATATTCGATTTGGTGAACGAGCTTCTGATTCAGAAGTTGAAGTTGGCAAGCTCAGGCCCTCTGCCCAGCCAACTTATTCAAGCTAGATATGGCAGGCAACACTTGCTGAAAGAGCTGTGTTCAGATATTGAACACCTCAAAGCTGAAAGCTTCACTACAGACAGCCACGGCAATGGTGGTGCTGAGCTATCAGAAGATTGGCTTTACTCTGATGTCGAATTACAGATGGTAGTCCTAGAGGTGGAGAGGTCAATATTCAGAGATTTGATTGACGAAGTTCTCGGTGGGGAAGGTGCATTTGGTTTTCAAGAAAAGGCAAGCAGGAAACAAAGAGCTTGATGCTAAGCAAGCATACCACAATCTTCTGCATTCTGTTTCCCTTCCAAGCAAACTGTTAACTGGCAAATTCAAGCCATTATAATATTTGTTAAAAGTTTCCTTTTTGTTGTAACTTGCAAGTATACATCACATAGACATTGTTGGAACTATTACGGTAATGATAGATGTTTCTGTAACGTTAGATGTAATATATATATATACTGTTTCCAACAGCGCGGTTCTTTTTTTTTTCTTCTTTTGCATATGTAGTTCATTTACGTTCCATATTTTTTTTGGCTTCCTTATTTTTGAGATCACAAACCTTTAATTTATTTGTCATGAGTATGGTTATTGTTGGATCACATACCTTTTAATTTTAAGGCACTATTACACCAACCCAGCACATGTAGGTTCAAAAATAAAACACGTGAAAGAGCTCTCTGTGAGAATCGTGAAAGAGCTCTCAGTCAGTCCTTCCTTCCCCTTCCTAGAGAGAGAAGCTCTCCCTTCTCTCTAGGAAAGGGAATTCCACTCTCTTGGCCGGCAGCACCTCCCACCAAGGAACAAGGGTGGCGGTGGGGGAGGGGCCCTCCCCTCCCCTGCCGGCGGTGGACTGACCGACCACCGGCGCGGGTGATAGGCTGAGAAGGGGCTGCCGGCTGCGGCTCAAGGAGGAGAGTTTCGAGATGGCTGCCGGCTGCTGCTGTTCCACCCGCATCACAGGAGCTTAGGAGGAGGAGGTTCTTGCGGCTGGCCTCTTCTGGTCGTGCAAGGCTGCTGCCGCCCCACCCCACCACCAACTGTGAAGTGCATGGGAGCATGATCGCCGGAAATGGCTTGAAGAGGAAGCAAGCTACAGAGGGAAGGCATTCTGGTGGAAGAGGAGCAGGGCAGCTAACTCCAAAGAAATCACAGCGGAAGGTATCTGTTCGTTCCCCTATCTCGGTGGGTTGCAGTTTTTGTGCCGACGACCGACGCCAACGTCTTCTCTGACCACTACTAATGGCACACCCAGCATGTCTACCGGTCCCAGCATGCACAGGGGGTTGCAGTATTACACGAAGATGGAAGGAAATGGCGCTATTCCGGTGACCAGCAGATCACTGTTGCTGGCTGCCGAGCAAGGGAAGGAGGAGGTCCAGCGGCCTTGAGAAGAAGGACAGTGAAGGTGATCAACAGCTGCATCCTGCCAGATTGCTAGAGCAGAATGGAGGAGAAACACATCGGAAACAGCTTTCTGGTGAAGTCCTTGAGGATCTCCAGCGAGCTGTGGAGGAGGAAAGCGGTGATTGCCCTGGATGGTGGCCAGCAGAACCAAGGGAGGGAGATTCAAATTTTGAATTTTGAATTCCAGCCAAAGGAGGAGAAGGGAACAGCTTTCAAATTTCAAATTTTGAGTTTTGAATTCAGTCAAAGAGGGAGAAGAAAACAGTTTTGGCGCTTCCTGGTTGTTTTAAAATTCGAATTTGAAGTCCAAACAGTTTTGGCACTTTCCTGGTTGTTTTGAAATTCGAATTGAAGTCCAAGTTGAGCCCTGATTTTCCCCCCAAACCTGGTATGAGGTGGCATTCATAAGCTGAAAGTTGGGTCCAGCCCCGCCCACTTCAGGAGAGCAGAGAGCAGAAAGACCCCACCGGAAACCTTCTCCACTAATATGGCAGCCGGCGACAACCATAGCCGGAGCTACCCCACCGGCGAAGAAGCCCCCTTGCTCAGGTATCTTTGCAAAAAAGTCTCCTTCCCTGGTGTCGTAACAGACCTAAGGAGCAGCTGTGGAGGAGGGAGGAAGATGCAGCTGGACATGGTAGACGGTCCGGTGAGGTACTGATGTCGCCGGAGGAGCTTTCTGCCGACAATCCAGCGCAGTGAGGAGGGAACAGGGGATGGCTAGGATTCTTAACTCTTAATGGCCAAGGGCATAGCTGCCAATTCAGT
>JBBPFP010000068.1:179839-193698 GCA_037974795.1 Kaempferia galanga
AATGCATCTATAGGAGTTTTCCCTCAATAGGTGTAACCTCGACTTTCTCTCTAATGTTCTTATTTTTTTATCTTGTCCATCCTCGTATGTTTGGACATCCATCTCAAAATTTTGCCTTCGTGTGCTCGAGGGCTAAATACATAATTGGATAATGAAGGGGGAAAATTGAGAATATGCAAAGGAGTGATTAGTTGAAAAAGAGGAATTTTATCAAACACTAAAAAGAGACACTATTAGTCCCTTTACACTGACTGGTTGAAGCTGCTAGCTCATTTTTTCTATTACTATGAATTGAGGAGAGGTCTATTTTTCGACCTCTTTCATGCTTACATTCGCTACATGTGTAACTTAGTGAGTTATTAGTTCAAAATTATTTCTAGATATGGAGATGAATTATAGTTTCCACTTACACTCAAGAGCTATATGATCAATCCACATAAGTTCACTGACTCAGATGCTGTGGGGCCTTTAATTAACTCGGTGCATTTTTACACGAACCTAATTCTGTTTATTTTCATAACTGCAAACTCCGTATTGGAACTTTTGGACAAGTTGCCAAGAGGGATAATAGCTTCATATATATGTCTCACTAAGACAGTTAACCACAGAATGGACAAGCAACAATTTGCAACAAGCAATGAATAAGGTCAAATTCGTTGCAGTGTACCAGCTGGACCACAGTATTAGCACTAAATACTAAACTGAAAGTTATCTGTAAACTAGATGCAATTAGTGGATGAAGTTATAAAAAAGATGAAAGATGCGCTTTTAAGGCATACACAACATAACCACTCAATTCCTAGTCCCAAAATATATATCAGTTAAAGAATTATTCAAAGATAGCAATCAAGGCAACTAGTTGGTTGTGTACGTTTTAAAGTCTATTCCAGCTATGGCCGGGCCCCTACAAAGTTGTTTACTGCATGAAATATCAGCAGTCTAGGCTCCCAAAGTTACCCAAGTTCCATACAACTTAGTGGCCTTTCTCCACTGACCTTATAACTTGATCAAGTAATGCATATTCTCGCAAAATATATGAAACAACTAATGGTATGAAAAAGATACGAGATCGGCAGGACTACAGCTGATAACTAGGGTCACACACTATGTACAGTGTTTGAGTGAGGAATTATTGCGAGCACATCGTGTGTCTATATATATATATAAGGATGAGGGTAAAATCTGCATTCGAAGAAATTGCCACAAACCTTATTGGTAGCACGGATCTGAACCTGCTCGTGTTTCTTCATCAGCTTCCTCTTAGGCTTAAACTTTTTCTTTGTCCCAATCTTTTCCATCAGCATCTTCCGGCCAGGCTCATCTTTACTCCGTTTCTTTCTTTTACTTATCTCAATCCCCTCTCCAACCCCCAAATTGATACGTGATGCGAAGGCAGCTCGTTGTTGCTTTCCGCCGCCACGCCATTGATCTTGGCGATCTTCCTCATGTATGCCACGTATCGGTGGCGCCACCGCAAAGAGCTCGATGATGGACCTCTTCTTAGGCGTTCTTTGTTTTGCCCGGGCGGTAGGAGGTCGAGTTCTACCCTGCCTCTCCTCCGCTGAAGTCTCCCTTTCTCCTTCCAGGCTGGTGTTAGAGGGCTCTATCAAGTTACCTTCCTGTACTGCAACAGCAGCAGCATCCACAGCAACCTTATCCAAATCAACGCGATCAGCCGCCTCGGCCAGGGATCGAACCTCCCGCAACTCGTCCGCCCACCACCGAAACTTCCGAACTGGCATCGAAGGTAGCGACCGCCCTTCCCTGTCTTCCAAAAACGGCCAGCACTTCTCATAGTCGACGCCCCTCATCTTCCCGGCGTACTCCCTTCAATTTCGGCCGAGACGAGATTACCAAACATCAAAACCTATCACAACGATCCAAACAATCCGAGAGGGAAAAAAAAACTAAATACCTACCGAATCGAGAAGATCTCCTTCGCGACCGCCATGGCCGCGATCGGCTACAAGGATCGGGGCGAAAGAATCTTAACAATCCTCGGACAGGTGCGGGAGGAGACAGCCTCTCACAGGAGATGGGAAGAGAAATCAAAGCAAACGGGTCAAAAATAATACTATTAAATAGCAGTGGTGGAGAGAGACGATATCGGAATTAAAGAACAATCTTTCTTTTCCCGCTCAACATCTCGGAATGCGGACCCCACTTCACCCTCAGCCCAATTCATTATCGAAAGCGACCCATGCTGCTACAGGGAGCATTGAATTGCCATGCGTAAGCGACGTGGACCCTCTCTTGACCGCCCGATCGCGTCGTGATGGTGCGGGATGCTCCCCCACTCTCATGATGATGGCTCCTGTTGTCGCTGGCACAACGGCCGTGGTTGCCGTGGTGGACGCACATGGATCCAGTCTCCTCTTCGGGCAGCACTGCTCCCGGACCATGCACTGCCACTCAAACATCTACCCGTTTAATCATACGAGGCATAGCTAGCAGCTCACTGATTTCTCACCAAAGAGGCGGGTAGTCTCTGCTATTGGTTTCGTGCCCCACTGTTTATTTCATGTGTCTGGACACTGATACCGTAGACGAGGACAGCCGGGCCCGGGGCTTCGATGGTCACCCACCTCGAAACGAGCAGGTGTCGACGGTCGCGATCCGCTCGCACGAACACGTACGCGCTCGCTCGCTCGCCTGCCCACTCGCGCACGTGATGGGCACGCGGAGCGAGTCGAACCGGGCAAGAAAAGGAGGGAACAGGAAAATTGTGAGCCGTCTCGATCGGTACGAATCGGAGGACAGCAGGTGACGACCCATAAAGTGACAAACAGTAAGCAATGTTTTGAAATATAGGAGATGGAGTTGAGTTGTGAGATTGGGGTCTGCGAAGCTTGCAGGCGGACGACGTGATAGCTAGCAGAGACCAGGAATAAGACTATTATTGATGGTGAGACGACACATATTGGGCACTGTGGGAAATCAATTAATATATAGAATAAGTAGACCGGGACTATAAAATATACAATTAAACTCGTACCTTGGCACTTGCCAAGGGGAAAAATAGAAGAGTAAATGAAATTCGAAATGAACAGTGGCAGTACTGCTACTGTAGTGGAGTAGACCACCACTGTAGCAATGATGAATGGCATGAAAGCATGCATATGCAAGGCGCCATCGGCCTGCCATGCACCAACATACGCCATTGAATATTTGTGCATGCTCGATCTGATCAAATAAGAAATATTGCAGCCTTAAGGGAACAGCAACAAGAACGGCTGGTATATATGTATATAAAAGGTTTGTGGCCCTTGAACAACGGAAGGATTCTGATTTCTGATCGTGATAATTATATGCATGCATGATCAAGCTGTGTGCTGTGTCGTATTGCGTACGATCAACAGATGAGTGATTGAGATGATTGAAATCCACTAATGCTTGAGATATATGAGTCATGTTATCTTTTTAAAATGAGCATGTCTCCCCCATATCTTAATCATTTACACTAATGACTAATAGTCATCCGTGATTTATTTTCTCCGTGTTAATCTGAAAATGAGTTGACGAGAGCACTGAGATAAAGGAATCGTCTTTTGCCACATCAGTCCGATTTCACACAAAATCAGCCACAGACATATACGAGAGGTGACCGGGACCCACACTTGACCTCTGTGGCCATCGTTGCTTCGTGAACCAATGAAAGGTTGGCTTGTGGACGAGGCAGCGAAGAAGGGTTAGCTTAACGAAGCAGCAGCTAAAACCGATAGACTTTTTTTCCCCTCTAAGGGTAATTTCTTAAAGTAATTTTTAATTTCCTAAACCGATCACTTGTGCACACACCTGGCGATCGTGTGTTCTCGATGCTAATTCATGGCAGTCATGAGCCACCAATCTTCTTCTTCCTACTGTTTGTCGAATCACAAAGCTAAATAGATCAATATTGTCGATAAGTTGATTTGAACTACGCAGATAAAGGACATGGTTCTGAGGTTTTCCAAAGGAGGTGGAAGCACCTCATCCTCTTCTTCGTCATTCAGGAGCAGGAGCAGGAGCTTACGCCGCCACCATAGCCAAAGGCAGCAGCACGGCGCCTATACTTACGAAGACGCCGTCCATTACAGCAACCAGTTGGGCGTGGTAACCTCGAGCTCGAAAGAGGATCAGCAGCGGAGGTCCGGAGGGAAGTGGACTGTGGGCATGGAGGATGATGATGTAGTGGTGGAGGAGGACGTCCAACCCAAGGAATGGACGGCCCAGGTGGAGCCCGGCGTTCATATCACCTTCGTCTCTCTCCCTGGAGGAACCGGCAACGAACTCAAGCGCATTCGGTTCAGGTCTCATTCTTACCATCTGTTTGTTTCTGGCCCCGACCCAAATTAATGTTGGCTTAATGAACTCCATCGTGTTAATTTTGTAATTTCTTCTTAGCCGGGAGATGTTTAACAAGTGGCAAGCACAGAGATGGTGGGGTGAGAACTACGACAGGATCATGGAGCTTTACAATGTGCAGCGCTATAACTGCCAGGCGCTTCAGACTCCAGCTAGATCCGACGACGGTGAGGCGCTCCAGACTCCAGCCAGATCCGACTCCGCCAGGCGCGCCACTGAGCCGGTTATCGCCAGATCAGAGACTCACAAGCTACCGTTACCTGCACCCTTAGCCACGGCCCACATCCTTCCGCATCGCCTTCATTCACCTGCCGCTGCTACCACAGAAGGAGCCTCCGGTGGCAAGACAGCAGCCGCCGCTTCGGTGGATGCGTCGAGGACCACCATCTCGTCCAGAGACGAGGCGTCCGTCTCCGCCAGCAACGCCAGCGACCTTGAGATAGCAGAGTGGGTGGAGCAGGATGAGGCCGGTGTTTATATCACCATCCGCGAGAATGGCGACGGCACCAGGGAGCTCCGCCGCGTGCGATTCAGGTTTTTAGTTTAACACATGAGTTTTCTGCATTCATTCACTTTCATTCCGTTACTAATGAGAGCCACGATTTGATGGTGTCTGCCGTGCAGTCGCGACAAGTTTGGGGAGGTGCACGCTAAGCTGTGGTGGGAGGCCAACAGAGAGAGGATCCAAGCTCAATATCTGTAGACCTCGGACAGCAAAACAAGTCATCCAAAGTATTTGACGCTGGACGTGTAAAATGACTAAGGCAGAACACTGAAATCAGATTTATTTTTTTATTTAGCTTTATGATAAACAAAGTGGGGTTTTACCAGAATTGTATTTTGGTATTTGTAGGACTGCTCCATTGGGAGCACTAATACATTAACCCACTTACGTTCTGGTTTTTCCAGATTATGAAGCTTATAGTTACAAACTTAAGGAAAGAATTATAGTTTTACTTATTGTACATGAATAAAATTATATCTCCACGAGACTTCATACAGATCTTTTGGAAAACGATTTCTCTGACTCTATTAATTTGCTATAGTGCAAACTTAACCAGCACATAGCACATATGTAGACCACGAGAAGGCAAAACCGCCTGAGGTTCACCATAATATTAGCATTCGGACTGGTCCAATTTTTAACAATTGTTCGAGCTATGTTTTGGAATATTCTGACTAGGACGAGAACAAACAAGGAGCCCAGCATGCCCAAGATAACTCCTGCTGCTGAATGCAAAATATGACGTCCAGAAAACTCCTTGAGGTATAAATTTCTGGATCTGTTCAAGACATCGATGGGCATCAAACGCCTATGGAAATTACAATCACATACTAAATTCTATCATGAATATAGTCAAGAAAGTACAACGATTCAACTTAAAGTTGCTGCATCAAATTATCTTATCAAAATCATAGTCAAAGAAAGCAAACCATGTAGATAATCTAGTACAAGAAATACAAGAAAATTAACAATGAAACAAATGTATCTGTAATTACATACAACCTAACCTTGCCTACCATTGGGAGACCTATACTTTAGGCCTCTGATACTCAAGAATTTATCTAACTCTCATATATTTTGAACATTTATAAAAAATATAGAAAGATGAAGCAACACCTAGATCATACTATAAGATAATCACAACCCCAGTCCAAGAAACATAGCTTTAGCCATATGATTAGCTATAGTCCTTCAATATGCACTATATGCTGAATTTAAAGATAAATTATCACAAGTATGCATACATCGTGATATCTGAAATAACATGGAACACGATTAGAAAAACCAAGTATGTTTACAGATTCTATTCAAAATGATAAAAACCATATAACATACATGCATTTGTGAGTAAATGCAACTTCCATACTAATTCTTATCATGTTTATTGCTCTTTCGTTTAATTAGAATTATTTTATTGTTGAGTTGGCACACTAATCCATAGTTTGAGGGTAACCGTGGATCTAGCAGTGACACCAAACCCTAGGGTTTCTTGGCCAATAGCATTTACCCACCCAGTTCTCTAATTCAGTTCCTTTTGTTCGTCCATGTTAATAGTTTGTGTTGTTTAGGCACTGTTTACATCACGCAAAGGAAAGGAAGTGAAAAAGAATTCACATTTCTCCAATAAAACAATTCAGCCAATAGCTCCTTCATGGCACCGGGGACTCCTCGACCATTCCAGAACATAGTCTCTCATCGACCTCCTCCCCATCAGTCCCTCTGACCACACTGCAACACATCCACACTTGCTCGCGAATATGAATGCCCTAGCCATAATCCAAGGCCCATCTGACACCAAACTGAGAACATTCACCTCTGATATCAGCTGACACTCCCTGACAACCATGATCGAGTGAAGTATCATGGCCGCCTCCAATCTCACCCTCATCGTGGTTCTGACAATTCAGGTTCACGGCAAGGTTGGTGACCTAACATTGAACCTCAATTTGGGCTCAAGGTAGTCGAGCACTGTGAACTGGGAGAGAAGGTGATGGATAGCTCAAAGAGATGTTCCATCAAGGTTCTATGCCACGATAACAAATTAAAAAAGAAAAAAAAAAAAGACGATTCAGAAGGGCAAAGACAACATTCCCCACATTTTCTGCTGTAAAAGTCTGTTTCCAGCACATTTTAGTGTGGTAATTTTTTGTAAAAAAAACCTTTCCACAGAAAGGAGTTTGGATTCCTTCCAAATTTCCGAGGATAGGAAGATGAATATGCCTCAACTTCTATGCCTTCCCACGAAATTCTTTCATTCCACAAGAGCAAAGATGGCCTTAAAGTGCTAAGAGCTTTAAACATCAAGGGCTATGCACTTGTTCAAGTATAATTCTTATGTTTTAACATATAGAACAAAATCAAGCTTTATTCCTTTCATTAAAGAATAAAGTTCTTTTAGAGTCGGTTTACTTTGGGGGAGGGAAGTTGAAAGGGAAGGAGATAAAGGAGGAAAGGAAGGAGGGAAATATGGTGGAAGAGGAAGGGAAGTTGTTTGCTTGAATGATGGAAAGGGAAGGGTGGAGGGAGGTGGAAGTAGAGAGAAGACAAAATACCCCTCATGTGAGTGCTTTGCCTCTTGAAACTATCCTACCATCAACAAAGCTAATGCAAACTGCCATCAACGACCATGCGGCACTGTGGCACGCATCATAGCAATACCCAATCCAACATGCATCATGGTGAGCTTGCAGGAGAAGTTGGAGAAGAATGTGAGGACGACGACCTAACTAGTACATGTCATGGCCATGAAGAAGAGGAAATGTGTCATCATAGCAAGGAATAGATCTTTCAAACTTGGGTGCCTAATAAGACGGAAATTGTTGTCACCTAGATAAATGAATCTCCTAGAATTTATGCTTGAGGAGACGAAGACATGATCAAGGATGTCGTTGTCATTTAGGTAATGTCTGATTGAATTCGTGTGCCTAAGAAGATTTAATGCGCTCAAGTGGACCCTCATCAAGATTCATGCCTCCGGTCCTTGCTCAGATTTTGGATAATGACAATTGACATACTATATCAACCTTCCATGAAATGTAATAGGAGCCAAGAAAAGAAAGGATCTAACACATATTACAAAGAAATAATCTCAGGAAGCAGCATTTTATGTTAAAAGAGGTAGACACTTGGGTTTTAGTTCTGAAGTTGTATTTAAACACATTGATGCAAAGTAGAAGAGGTTGCACCAGATCACAAATGAAGAAAAAACTCAGTATTGAGGAACTTACAGAATAAAAAATCTCCTGAACATCTCTGTAATCGTAGGTTCTTTTGCTTGGCAATGAAAGAGATCATCTGGCATAATGTCAGCTTTTTTGCTACCTGGTATATACCTACAACTGTATGTTTCATTTACCTACGGAAAGCATAGCATATTAAAAATGGCATAAGATATTGTGATATTAAATAGGGCGAAAAAATAAAATTTCTAAGAAAAAAAAAACTGATAAACATTAGCATCAAGCATATTATAGATCACTTGCCATATGATGAGTGCATTTAGCTACAAACGAAGGGTTCTCTCAAGGTCCTAAACCCTAAACTAAGGGTCCTTCCTCCAAACCTTAGAAAAAGGTTTTTGCTTCAGAATACAAACCAGATCCTTTACCTTGAATTTCATTTTAGTTTTCCAGGCAGTCTCAAAACCAGGGCGACATTTCTCAGGGAGAGCTTCTTTGGGGACCTCTGCCACTGCATGAAATATTTGGCTAGTAAAATATTCTTTGCACTCTACCTGCATGCATAAGTCTTTTCATTCTATTAGCCATAGTATTGAAGTAATTGATTACTCTGATTTAAATAGATTATCGATCACCTCAAAAATAGCAGACCAATAGTAATCATAATGACAGGGGAATCTTGTGCTCTTCTCTGAAGGATAGAGCACTCGCTTCGCTTTATAGTTCAATATTCCAGGTTCGCATGTCTTGGATGTTCTAACATCTACACCTAGAAGATATCAAAGCATAACAGGTCAATGTCAATGCATATGCATATTGAAGCCAGAAATTAGCAGTTTGAAAGGATAGCAAAGAGATTCATCATGTGCATTGAGCTTGTTAGAACCTCTAAGGAAAAGGTGTCACAACAAATAAAAAAAATTTCACCAGCTTGAAAACATACCACATACATATTATAGATGGAACGTAAAGGGACAGAGGAAACAACATGGTAAGTATATATTGCATACGACCCATGTTAACAACTAAAGTGATTCCAATGTATAATAGAGAAAAAAAAAAAACCCATTATCCAACACATGAAGCAACATGAACTCATAGTCATAAGATCGAATCAGCAGGTATACAAGAATAGATTAATTAAATGTGAAATTTGCAAACTACGCTAGGTCAACTTGGTCACCATTTCGGCTAGGGAAACGATACATGAAAGAAATTATGGCTGATAGTGAAGAACATTGCGAACAAGCATAAAGAAGCTCACCACTAGAAACAATTCTACAAGCCGAGGGTAGCGAGACCAGCGAAGAGACCGAGAGTTGCTCAATGGCCAAACCGACGAGTCCCGCCAGGAAGGAGAACAGAAAGGGGGCGGCGAGGGGGAGAATGAGATTCCGAAGGAAAAATACGCGAGGTACTCTTCCTCCCACACCTCCACTCGTTTCTTTGCCGCTTCCGCTTCCGGTGCCGCCGGAGGGTTCCGGCGGATCCATAAGAGACAAAAGCTAGTCGAAATCCATGGCTTTCGAGTTCAGATAGCCTGAGATGGCCCGAAGGGAGGATCCCTCGGCGATCGATGCGCCTGGGCGAATCGCGACGACGAAAGGGAACGGGATCGATGGCACTTCGAAGTTGGGAGTCAGATTGGGCAAGTGGAAAGGGAAGGGAAAGGCGATGCTTTGCTGAACAGGCAAAAAAAAACGAAAAAGAAAAAAATCGTGAAAAGAAAAATTATATTTCGGCGCCGCCACCTCGACCCGTTTTAATACATATTTTACTGTCAACGTATAGTTGGACACTGATAACCTTCAATTAAATCAAACAATAATAAAATTTATAAAAAAAAAACATCATTCAACAATTTTTTAATAAACGTTATTAGTAAAGGAATACTTAGAAATAAAATTATATATTAATGGTCCGTACTTAGGCCCGTGAGTTTTCCGTTTAAAGAAGCGTGCACGTGAGCGGTGGCATGTGGGAGTTCAAATTTCCTTTCGATTCCGGCTGTGCAACTACTCCATCCAACTTTATCCTGCTCCAGCGCTCTGCCTTGCCGCCCAAGAAAAGAAACGCTGGCATAATTACCGCGGCGATTTAATTAATGGATTCGTTGACCAATGGAAAGGAAGCTTCTCGGCAGTCGGCCCCTCGCCGCCAGTTCAACCAATTTCCAAACGTGTACTCGCTGCCGTCGATACGGTCCGATAAGCAAGGAAACTGCCACGTCCCTCTCGCGCACCGAACCTGATCTCGCTCTTCACGAATATTCTGTGGATTCGACGGCTTAGATTTGTCCGCGAACCGACTAGAACACTTCTCCCTCTCGTGGCTGCTATAATATCACCGTCGCGTACTCTTCATCGCCGCACAATAAAATTCGATTTTTTTGTCTTCCTTCTCGCTCTGTTTTGCTGATGACGATGGGCACTCGGATGGCCGGATCGGCGCTGTTTCGACAGCTCGGCCCGCGCCTCTTCTCCGCCGCCTCTGCATCCCGCGCCTCCGCTGCTGTGGAACCGTCGTACGCGCTGCTCCAGTCCTCCTCGCGTTCCCCCTCCCCGGTGCTTCTGCGCCTCTTCCCTGTCCGGATGGCCAGCACTTCGGCGTCTCCGGCGCTCGGAGGCGAGGCGCAGGAGGAGAATGAGGCGAAGTCTGCTGCCGCCGTCCATCCTAGCGAAGGCAAACAGGTTTCCAGTTATTGGGGCATCGAGCGGTACAAGATCACCAAGCCGGACGGCACTCCTTGGAGGTGGACTTGCTTCACGGTAAGCGGCTCGATTCTAGTAATCGATCGCATGGCTAAATCTCTTGCTCTAATTGGGCATGGTAAATTTCTCAGCCATGGGACGCGTACAAGCCCGATACCTCGATCGATCTGAATAAACACCACGTCCCCACCACCTTCCTCGACAAGATCGCCTACTGGACTGTCAAAATCTTGCGAATCCCCACGGATATCTTCTTCCAGGTGAGTTTTCTTAATTTTCCTCCGGAGTCCGGTGTAGTTTCTTCCTCTCCGAGGATTTCGGAGCTTCCTTTGCGGTGTAGTTTTTTGTATTACTCGTCGCTTTATAGACAGCATCATCTGTGTGTTATAGCGTTGTGCTAAAACTCTCGTGTTGCTCCAAATCTGAAACAGAGGAGGTACGGATGCCGCGCGATGATGTTGGAGACGGTGGCGGCGGTCCCTGGGATGGTGGGCGGCATGCTTCTCCACTTGCGGTCGCTTCGCCGCTTCGAGCACAGCGGCGGTTGGATCCGCGCGCTGCTGGAGGAGGCGGAGAATGAGCGGATGCACCTGATGACCTTCATGGAAGTGGCGCAGCCGCGGTGGTACGAACGGGCCCTGGTGATTGCGGTGCAGGGCGTCTTCTTCAACGCCTATTTCCTGGGCTACATGTTATCGCCCAAGTTCGCCCACCGTGTGGTTGGTTACCTGGAGGAGGAGGCCATCCACTCCTACACAGAGTACCTTAAGGACCTGGAGGCGGGCAAGATCCAGAACGTTCCCGCCCCTGCCATTGCCATCGACTATTGGTGCCTCCCGCCCGACGCCACGCTCAAGGACGTCGTCACTGTCGTCCGCGCCGATGAGGCTCACCACCGCGATGTCAACCACTTCGCTTCGGTATGCCGACTATTCCCCTGCACTATCTCTCTCTCTCTCTCTCTCTCTCTCAATACTATAAATGGCACATAGCTCACTGTTGGTGATTGCGGCATTGTAGGATATTCATTACCAGGGAATGGAGCTGAAAAATACACCTGCGCCGCTGGGCTATCACTGAAATCATGCTTTTCTCCTTGTTGCTTGCTCGTCATTAGTAGAAATTGTAGAGGTATTATGAAAAAAATAAAAAATAGATCGACTGTAAACCTGGAATAATTTGTTTTGTTTTGTTTGATCGTGATCACGTATTATACAGACATATCAAATGATATGTAAACCCTATTTGTGAGTAACAATTGCAGTGCCATCTTTCAGCAGTTTTTAAAAGAAAAATCATCTTTGATGGGCTCTGGAGATTACCGTGAAGCCGAAGTCTCTTAGGACAGCTGCAGCTATGTTAATGCTCATCATGTTCTTCGTGTTCTGGGGATATTTCTTCAAACAGTAAATTTAGATGGGTCAATTTGAAAATAAATGTATAAAATTAAATTTACTTAGTTAAGGAATTAATTTATTGTTATTAAATAAAATAGAAAAATATTTTTTAAAAATTAAATATAAAAATAGATAGAAAATACTATGATTAATTTATAAGATATAATATTACTTATCTTTTAAATAGTTATGGTCCTTAGTTTCATGATTATTTTATTATTTTTTTACATCTAATTTTATATTTTTAAAAAATAATTATATTTTATAACTAATGTATTTCAACTACTATATATCTATAAGCATTTTTTATTTATTTAATATAATTATTTTAATTTTCATTAAATTGTATAAAAAATTTAAAAAAATAAAAAAAAATATGACCCACTTTTTCCATAAAAGGTGGGAAAATGGCCACGTTGGATAGAAATAAGGAAGCACACATTTGTCCTGATGATTTTTAACACCTTTCAAATATCCCTCGTAGGGATATTAAAAATAACTCCTCTGAATATTCCTATTACATATGCCTTAGACATGTGAAGCATCAGTTTTATTCACATTACAGACTACAGAGTTTTTCTTTGACACGGCTAGGAAAAGACTTTTGTAGCTCAGAACTCGTGATTTTGGAGTATATATATTTGGCAACTCAGAACTCTTTTTCTTTTTTCTTTTTTTTTTTTCTTTGTGGGTCAAAAGAACTTGTAACTCGTTTAGACATTAAGGTCGTCGAATTAGAATGGTCTTGATGGTAGGCTTTGTGTCTTCGCAGTTCTGGTTAGAATTAACTGGGTGTTGGAAAATTAATTTGTTCGTAGGCACCTACTCCATTTAGAGATTACCTCTATCAAACATTTATTTGGACTTTTACTCCACTCCAATCTTGATCTCTAGGACTTTCACTAGATGTTCAAATTTCGATCCGTCTAGACTTTCACCGGGTGTACCCGACCCTAGGGCTTCCACCCGATGTCCTCGATCTACTTAGTCTTTTGCTCAATCCATCAGACCAGGGCTTCAAGCTTAATTCCGTCGACCAGGACTTTATACTCAATCCTCTCGACTACAATCCCTTGTCCAGGACATCATGCCCAATTCCTTATCTAGGACTTTAAGTCTAATTCCTTGACCAAGACTTTATTGCCCAGTCTCACTTAGGACTTTCCTATGCATTCAATTAATATTAGAAAACTAAATAACTTAAAAAGAAATTTCTCGAATGTAGAATAGAACTATAATTATTTTTGGTATCGTTAATAGCGATTTGTCTTAATTCTACGCACAGAATTGGAAGCACCCTTTTTTTAAAGAGAGTAGGATGGGTTATTCACATTTAATTTGATGGCATATTTCAGACAATTTTGTCTTCTTCATATTATTGTATATCTAGAATCAATAACTTTTTATGATGAACTATTAGACACAATTACTTGTTGTCGTTACTAAATAGTTTTTTTTGTCTAGGTCTATCCCGTAGGGGTGCTCAAATTGGATGAGTGATTGATTTCTAGATTTCGTCGTAAACTTAATTTGCTACCTCCAATTACACAAATCAATAGTTCAAACCACACTCAAAGGTAGAGCATTTCCCATTGACATAGGAACTTCTGTACCATATATTGTAAGAAATAATTGATTGTGAAATCATTTAGTTTACTATAGTAGATTTGTAAATATTCTGATATAACACAACAAATCTCGTAGATTTGTTAACCAATTAATT
>JBBPFP010000068.1:241874-254786 GCA_037974795.1 Kaempferia galanga
TTTTTTCTTTACACAACAAAAGGTTATATAATAATGAAAGATAAATTATATTTGACTTTTTTTTTCCTGTTTCACAGGTCTCTTCTGTTGTTATGTCTCTCAGTCTTCTTTTAGTCTCAGTTGCATTTTTTCTAGAGGTTAGCTCATTGCAGTGATTTTTTGGCTCTTCCTTGCTTATTTCTTTGGTTTTCTATATCAACGAAAATTTGCCAATTTTCATTTCTCTGTTTAAATTTTGTTCGGTTACTCCTAATCTGTTTTGCTGACGTACTGGAGTCAGGGTACTTTTTCTGCAGACTCTGATGCTTACCACATAATGAGCATTCTCTCATTGGTTGGACTGGTGGTATGTACCAATTATGAAATTGCAATTCTCTTTATAAATGTTCACTTTCTTCAAAGTGATGATCTATCATATTTGTGTAGGGTTATGTGATTGGCTTCTCTCTTGGAATGGGAGCTATTCCATGGATCATTATGTCTGAGGTATCTAGTTTTTTCATCTTGGTTTTTTTTCCTATGCAAGCTACAAAGTTGAAACAGCTCTTAGAGTTCTCATGTGAATAGTACAATCCTAGCCCAAGCATGTTATTAACTATTTTAATCTATCAATCATTAGATGAGAACTTGCCTGAAATGATTGGTTTGTTGAAGTGTATTATATATATCACCTTCTACTTTTATCAGTCACTGTGTGTTATCCCATTTATACCTTGTTGCCATTTGATATGTAAGTTTTCTTTATTATGCAGATTCTTCCTGTCAACATTAAGAGTCTTGCAGGTAGCGTGGCAACACTAGCCAACTGGTTGACATCTTTTGCAGTAACAATGAGTGCCAACTTACTTTTGAACTGGAGCACTGGAGGTTGGATTCTCTTTCTCAGTATGTCATCTATTTACTTTTCCATAACATCCTTTTTGTGTCTAATAATTTCTCATCTTCACCAGGGACCTTTGCCATCTACACTGCTGTGAGTGCTTTGACTCTAGTGTTTGTGATCGTATGGGTGCCTGAGACCAAGGGAAGAACTCTCGAAGAAATACAGTGGTCCTTCAGATGAGATCTCTGATACTATGATTGATATTATCGCACTTGTCCGTGTGTCCAACAACATACTTCTCTTTCATTCATCTTGCTTCAAAATATCCTGAAGAATTTCCTCCCCGAGCAAGATCCTCATCCTGACATTTAAATTGAAGACTAGCAATAAGCGGCTTGAATACCTGTTCCACAATAAAAATAGGTACACATATTTAATAAGCTATTGGTTGGTCGTCTCTTTATGTTGGAGGTTTCATCTGAAAAGTAAACTACAAAGAAGCGGAATGTGGTTTGTTCAATTTGATGACAATGAATTTGTTCATTCCTTGAGAGTGCAGGGAATTTTTTATTCAATTCGATTACAATGGTATGGACAACTTAACAAACCACTCAATCGAGTAAAGGGTCATTTGAAAAGAAAAAAAAAATGGTACGAAATATTGTTTAATATTTTTTTTAAAGCGCCATTTTACTTTTTGAACAAATAGGAATTTAACATACTGTTAAACTTTCCGGGCGCGGTATGCAGAGCGCCCACAGCAACAGCACAAGGAGCCAACGCTGATGTTCGACAAGTACAAAAGTACTCTCACACATAAATACGGTGACCACTACTCGTTAACAGATGATAGCAGACGTGAAGTCAGTGTAGTACTGGTGGATTCGATCATCTCTGCAAGACAGATTATGGGAGCCTTCAAAAGTCTCTCATCTGCAAAAATCAATTGAAACTCTCAACCAAGAAATTGATCAAAACCATCGTGCATGCACGAGTCGGCGACGGCAGAGAAAGTGATAAGCCTGTTTTCTGCCCGTCCCTCTCGCTTTCCAATTCCCTGCTTAACAAGGCAGCCCGTAAGTACTCTGCAATACAAAACACTGGGGACTCCAATCCAGCGAACCAGATGCAGTGCCACTCCTATTGAGAGCGACCAAAGCCACAAAACTACACATTGCACACCTCCATTGTAAAAGAAAAGTAATTAATATATAATTCTAAAATCTATTAAAATAATTACTCATTTGATACATCAGTTCATAAGGCAAGTATATATCTGTTATAATAAAAAAAATAATTACATTCATCCTACATATCTCTCACAATGTGCACAAAGGGAGGGAGGTGAGTTATAGTATGATTGGAAGCAGAGAGTTATAAAATAATAAAGAAAAAACTGACAAGGAGAGAGATTGATTAATGCATGAAATGATGGGGTTCACGAGACTACCAGAAATCACGAGCCCTACAGCCAACGCTAGCGGACGTCTTCTGTGTCTTCCAATCCTCGCAGATACCCAAGAGGGGAAGTCGTGGAAGAAATGTTAAAATAATTGATAAGATAAAACAAAACAAATTTGCATAATGAATATTAATATAACTTACAGCCTTTTCCTAAAATAAGTCTAAACCAGATACTGATGATATCACACGAGACAAATTCTTGATTGGCTTCTTCCACTTGTCATTAACGAACCATATTCCATATAATACAGATGGCTTAACGATGCATTGAGTGAACCATAAGAAACTCTGAGATTTAACAATGGTGCTTAATTATCCTTGTCATGCAATTGCTATCTCGTCATAAAGAACAAAAACCACCTACTGAGTTTCTCGATTCCTTGAAGGCATTGCCATGCTGACCATTCAGTGGGTGTAGCTAGCTAGAATTTCTGTCCTCTGGGCCCGACTTCTGTTTCCTCTGATAGGGTCCCCTCCAAAACTAAGGCAGTGAATGTTTGTAAAATTTTCTTGAAGAATTGGGTTGTGGCAGCAATTAATACTGCAATCAGACTAGGAGAACAGAACTGCACTTGAACAGTTGCATCTTTTATTTTCTTGAGAGAAAAACGAAAGAGGAAAAGTTTCACCTGTGTTCATTCATGATTCAAGTAAGTTACTGAGAGCTATGGATTCAACACGTGATCAGTCCGTGCTCGCGTTGATTTCCAGCTTGCATGATTAAAAGATAGGTGCAGCTCGAGCACAAAAGGTCGACTGATGAAACAAACAAGAGAGTGTGGCATGCAAGCAAGAATGTACTAGCACAGCATACAAAAGTAATTGAGAGAGGATTCAAGTAGATGAGAAACTTCATCTTAAGCAAGCAAGATTTGGCTCCATTTGATAATTCACCAAAAGGACCACAGAAGATGGAGGAAGGAAGGAATCTGATGAGACTATAATTACGTGTGCTCTGTCTGTTATGTTAATTTGATTTGTCCCTGAAATTTGTTACTGAATTCATCTACCACCAGCGGTATCAGAAATGATACAAAAGAAATGCACAATAATTAATAAGACTTTATATCTACTTTTCATCCCACGTAAATCCAGAAAAACTCTGGGAGGAATGTAAAGAAGCATTAATTATAGGGAGAGAAGAGGGGGCCATTTGGTTTTTTTGTTTTTGTTGTGTTCCTCTTCTTTATCTGTCGGTTTGGTGTGGACAAAGCAGCATATTTGAAGCCCGTGACCGAGCTGCATGTGAAGAAGAGGGAGAGATGCTAAGCTCGTCGCAGCTGCCTGCTCACCTCGTCCATTAGGCTCATTCACGTGTTGAGGCCAAAGGCCTTGGCATTTGAGACCGCAGATTAAAACTAATAAGAAAGGTGCCGATAAGACAGCGAAGAGAAGGGAGTGTGGCTGGTGACAAAGGTGCAAAAAAGCTTGAAGAGGACATTTTAATTCTCTCCCTTTTTTTTTTTCTTACTGATTACCAATATATTCAAGGCGCATCTCTGCTATTTAAACCTAAGCTTCCCTCCTCGCTCTTGTCCCAACTAGCAAAGTGAGTGTGGTTAGAAACTTAGAATGAAGTGCTTTGGGCTGCTCCTTTTCCTTGTCCTGTTCTTGTTGTGCTCAAATTTTGATGGTTGTGAAGGGAAGAGAGGAGGAAGGCATTGGAAACAGAGGAAGATTCCTCCATCCATGATCAGAAAAAAAGAAAGAGTAAAGAATGGTAGTCGACATGGACATAGTGGTGGTGGTGGTGGTGGTCTTGGAGGAGGAGGAAGTGGTCACTTGAGTCCTCCACCGGCGCCGAGCCCGAGCCCCAGCCCGAACCCGAAAAAAACAGGGTCTCCGGCGCCCGCACCGGCATCGCCGAAGAGTGCTGGCGTTTTCGACGTGCTTGACTTCGGAGCCAAGGGAGACGGTGTCACAGATGACACGAAGGTTGCCATCGTTGTGTTCTGCATGCCCTTGTTTGTCCATGGCACGCCTGCATTGCTCTCTGTTTTAATTTCTCGCAATTCTGAAACTCGCTTCTTTTTCCTCTCTCCTCCATTTCATTCGCATGGATTCTCAGACACTCTAAGAAAATGTTTCCAAAGTGAAGCTTCTCTGCACTGATCTCCGTCCTCGTTCATGAATGCTGACTTTGGTGATCAAATTAAACGCAGGCTTTCGAGGCTGCATGGGCTGCTGCTTGCAAAGCGGGTGACTCAGTCATGGTGGTTCCGGCTGAATTCGAGTTCCTTGTGGGTCCCATCTCCTTCTCCGGGCCTTACTGCCAGCCCAACATTGTTTTCCAGGTAAAAACAAACAAACAAAAAAAATTACAATTTTTTTGGTTGAAAAACTAAAATTTAGAAACACAAATTTCTCAAAACATAGAAATCTGCAGCTAGATGGTATGATCATTGCTCCAACCAATGCCAAGTACTGGGCTTCTGGACTGCTATGGTGGATTGAGTTCACAAAACTGAAAGGCATAACAATTCGAGGGAGTGGAGTAATCGAAGGGAGAGGAAGTGTCTGGTGGACGGTCACTGACTCTGATGTCGATCCAGTAAGTGCTCCATCTTCTTTCAATCTCAATCTCTCTGAAATCCATCAGCTCAAATAGATTGCCCATCTTTGACAGACACATAATGAGCTGAGCTCCAACCTGCCTCAAATGAAGCCAACTGTGAGATCTCCTTCCTCATGATCTGCATAGCAAAGTTGCAATCCCGTTCTAACATTTCTGCTTCCCAGGCCTTGAGGTTCTACGGGAGCTACAATGTGTCAGTGACCGGCATCACAATTCAGAACAGCCAGCAATGCCATCTTAAGTTCGACAACTGTGAAGCTGTTCAAGTCTACAACATCACGATTGCTTCGCCAGGCAACAGCCTCAACACAGACGGAATTCATCTGCAGAACTCGAGAGATGTCATGATCCACCATGCCAACATGAGCTGTGGTACTATCCTTTACTGATCATGAACCTAAAGGAAAAGTTACTGAAACTTCTAACAAAAAACAGGGGATGACTGCGTCTCCATCCAAACGGGCTGCTCCAACATTAACATCCACAGCGTAGATTGTGGACCTGGCCATGGAATCAGCATCGGCGGGCTCGGAAGAGACAACAGCAAAGCATGTGTGTCTAACATCACCGTGAGGGACATCAATTTGCACGGCACCATGACCGGCGTCAGAATCAAGACCTGGCAGGTACATTTGCATGTTTACTACTGATACATCAAGCAGTAACTAAGTTTCTTTCTACTGTTTCATTAATTCCAGGGTGGATCAGGTTCGGTAGAGGGCATAAGATTCTCAAACATAAGAGTTTCAGAAGTCCAGACTCCGATCGTGATCGACCAATTCTACTGCGACCGGAGCTCTTGCAAAAACCATACATCAGCAGTGGCCCTTTCCGGCATTGCATATGAGAACATAAAAGGGACTTACACCGTGAAGCCAGTGCACTTTGCTTGCAGTGATGCCTCTCCGTGTTCAGATATCAGCTTAACCCGAGTAGAGCTTCAGCCTCTGCAAGAGCGTTACCACATGTATGAACCCTTCTGCTGGCAGACCTTTGGGGAGCTGTTTACCCCAACCGTCCCGCCGATCGCCTGTTTGCAGAATGGAAAGCCGGCGAGCAATCGTATACTGTCCGACCGTGATTTGTGCTGATATACACTATACCTAGCTACAAGGTCCAAGTGTTGCTGGTGCACATTCATGTGCGGTCGTTGTAATTCTTGCGACCCCTTAGCACCATTGCTTCAGAGTAAATATATTCCTTCGTGGTTCATCCCACCTGTATATTTACATTTACCTACCTTTATATCCGTGGAATCGGTACTAGGGAGGCCGTCAAGATAGCAGATCTACCGTTTTCAGAGTAAATATATTGTTTGCTTGTTAAGAGCCTGCTGCTGCTCTCGAGGGCTGTTAAACACATGATTATATCATGAAAATAAGCCTCGATTTACTGCTAGTGCCATTTAAGCATATATTCTGATTCAAATGTTGGCAATTGTGAAGAAGTTGTAACAAACGTGCACGACTTTGCTATGCACATTTGGCTTGAGTGTTAAGACACAGTTAACTCTCATTTGGTTGAACCGAAAGAGTCTGATTCAAAATTTGTATTAGTTTGGAGGGAAATTCACTCCTGTGAAATTTTTTAAAACTTAAAGGTTATTTTAGCGAATTGTTAAACTTTGGAGGTCATTTTAAAAATTTACCTTGCATTGTCAAGGTCGGTTTCCACAACCGGCATAATGTTTGTTGAAAAGATTAGCTGCAAAAGTCGCTCTAACTAAGTGCGAATTCTACCATTATAAACTGTGTTGGCTTACTTGGAGGAGCGTTTTAAGGGCACTCTTGGAACTGACTTTGCAGCTGATCATATGTTTCTGTGAAGCGTTTTTGGTACGCTTTTCTTGGCGTGTTATAAAATGGGTTGCCGCGATCATCTGGGGGGGTGAAGGAAGGATCTGGAAGCGCAGAGAGAAGAAGGGAGAGGGTCGGAGATCGAGAAACGAGATGATGAGCTACTCGGCGAAGAGGATTCTAGGGTTAGGGCATGGGTTGGCCGGGGGTAGACTTCCCGCCGCCTCGATGGCGGTGCGAGGTTACCATGAGAGGGTGGTGGACCACTACGACAATCCCCGTAACGTTGGTACTTTTGACAAGAACAACCCGACGGTGGGGACTGGGCTGGTTGGTGCCCCGGCCTGCGGCGACGTGATGAAGCTCCAGATCAGGGTGGACGAGGCGACCGGGAAGATCACGGACGCCTGCTTCAAGACTTTCGGTTGCGGCTCTGCCATCGCCTCGTCGTCGGTTGGTGAGTATCTCCGCCTTTTTTATTTTTTTTATTTTTTAATTATTGCTTACGAGGATTAAAGGAGTTATTGGGGAAATTCTAAATTGATTCGATAACATGCTTGGTTCTTATTTTCTCCCGCGGTTTAGTTCTTCAATTAGAGAGAAAAAGATTAGAACATGCTGCTTTCTATTGTTTGCCCGAGTGCCTAAAATTACAACATTTAGGATCTGGTTGCATGATGATGCTGATCTTCATAATTTGATTGTTCAAATTTTAAATAAGATTTTATGGTCTCATTATTTTGCATGGGTGCCTAAAATGTACAACATTTCGGATCTGGTTGCATGATGATGCCAATCTCCATATTTGATTGCTCAAATTCATGGAAGATGTGATATGCTTTAAGCGGAGGATGATTATCTAATCCCTCAAATTGAAAAGAAATTCTGCATATTTATTGTCAAGATTACCATTCTAAATGTTGTTTATACACAATAATGTCCATATCAACTTCTCTTATGCCCTTCCTATACACCAAGACTAGAAAATTCCCAATCTTTGTTCTGAAATTATAAGTTGTAACTACTTATAACCACTTCTTTCAATATGACATCAAAGATTAAATGAGTTATTTTCTTAGCATTTTAGCAAGTATTTCCTGGTTATTAAATGGTTGCTTGTAATTCAACTGTAGGTTGTCAATTGAACCCCCATGAAGCTATTGTATTCAAACATTTGTATGCTATCACAAATACAATGCTCCTTTTATTATTTTTATCAAGTTGCAATGGCTTAAGTTTTTGAATGTTTGATTGTTGCAGCTACTGAATGGGTAAAAGGGAAGACGATGGATGAAGTTTTATCTATTAGAAACACGTAAGTAATCCTGTCTTACTAATTCATTCTATTTTTTTACCTTGCTATAGTGCTTGGTTGTTCTTGAGAATATATCACATATGTTTTTGAATTATATTCCTTCCTTGCTTAGTAGTTCATATGATACAATTTTGGGTCCTCTGATCCATTTGATTTTTGATATATATTCATGGTCTGAACCAGAATTCTATCAATTATTTCCTTCTTGTATGCATGGTTCAAAGGTTTAAGGTTTGATTGCAAATCAAAGTGTTTTCAAGTGTTAAAATAAAAAAAGGATTTTTCTAGTGGAGTCAAAAAATTTTGATTAGTGAGTGCAACAGAAAACAAGTGGAGATTATCAAGCTTGCATAAGGATGCTTGTGATTTGAGACTTGGTTCAACTTGCTATGGGCTACCTATTGGGGCAGGGTTCGTCAAGTGCTCACTTACCAGGGCTTAGAGAGGTAAATTCTTGTGATTGTTAGGTTAGATAACTATTAATGAATCAGCCTGCGTGAGAATCCTAGGATGTGTGTTTATCTGGAGGATCAACTAGTTGGGAGAATTCTAAATCGTTTATTGACTATCAATTAGTATATTGACATGGACTCGTGTAATTGATTATATTTTTACATGCTTGTTCATATAGTTGCATATCATCCATTACCAGGCTGTAGTTGATTAGCCATAACTTGATAGTTGAACTAATCAAAATTGTCTTAAGCTTTAGGGAGAAGTTGACACTTGGACCAAACAAAATTTAGGTCATTCACAGTTCACTCCCTTTGGGATGAGAAGTTGTTTGTCTTTTAACAGTTCGCTCCCTCTAGCCTTGTCTGGTTAAAAAAAAATTCTTCGGTTTTCTAATTTACTCCCTTCCAATGGCAGTCATGGGGGCCTGCCAAGGGTATAAATTTCACCTTTTTGCAGAATTGGTTAAAAAAAATCCTCTTTTCTTAGAAAAAAAATTGAAAAATAAATAAATATTAAATTGGTCATTTTTTTACACATTTTAATTTTTTTTTAAAGGGGAACGATGTCATAAACATTATTTTTTAAAAATTTTAAATTATTTTATTTTTTGAAATTAAAAAACTGAAAATAGAAATTTTTCAAGAACCAAACAAGGCTTAAATTTCTTGGTGCATATAAGGTTGGCAATCAATTCTAACCGAGGGAAGCTGCTTCCATATTGGTTGAATCCCGAGACCATCAGTTGAGTTTTATATTCTTTATACAATTCCTGATAGACACTACACTTGCACTGATTTAGGACCTGGCTCTGTTTTCTGCTTAATTATATGCCTCAGCAAGTTCGAAATGTTTGAGACTCCAAGTAAATTTCTGTACTAGTACAATAAACCATTCCAGATGTACGCATACGCTGACACATGGGGTTCCTGCAGGGAAATTGCCAAACACCTTTCACTGCCTCCAGTTAAGTTGCACTGTAGCATGCTTGCTGAAGATGCAATTAAGGCCGCAGTGAGAGATTATGAAGCAAAGAAGTCCAAACACTCAGTATGCTGAAGATGCATTGGCAGTTTACAGCTTAATGCAGCACTGTAGTTTTTTTCCCCTTATCTTTTTGCAACAGTTGGGTAATGGCTTCCAAATCTACTAATGTAAATTGCAGCTGTCTAAGAGTTTTACTTTGTGGTATATTATGTTCCACATTCGTGGTTTTCATTTGAGTTTTATAAACGGATAATACTTTTCATTTCCGTAACTTCAACTCGCTTAAGGTTGAGTGGATCAACTATCGAGATGTCTCAAGAACTCGTGACTTTCAGGCTGGTGCGGGAACTTTAAGGCCCGATCTAAGCCTGTTACGAGATGAACCTACCAGAAGGAAGTTGTAGAAGCATGAAAAATGGGAACTGTGAAATGCAGTTTCAACAATAGACAAATGAGTGGCGTTACTGAAATTGACAGGTGCGAAAGTTAGTCTGGAGTTTTAACGGTGCTGGTACATAATTGATCAGGAACATGTGGGTGAATCAATTCGCCCTTTGTTTAGTGGTACAAACAACACGAACAGTCCATACTGACTGCTGCATCACTTCAAAAGCAAGCAAGCAGGCATGCAATGCAATGTAATCCGAGGCTTGTCCTTCCTGTCCCTTTTGTTTGCAATCAATCAATCCCATCCATCCTTATCCGCCCTTTCCCTCTCTAGTCTCTTCCCAGCACATTCCCATTCCCTTCCCTTTCCAACTCTTTTCCCTTTTAGCTAACAAAACGTGGCCTCTATCAACAGCCTTTATCAACACATTAAAAGCCTCGGCCACCTCATCAGCGACTCTAACCATGAAACCTGATCACTTCCTCAGCTCAAAAGCCCTGCCCGACCCTTCCTTAAATACCCAAATCCCGCACGTGCCGAGCCGCCAATTCGTGGCCACCGCGAGCTTCCCCTCCCGACCGAATCCAATTTGTGGCGGATATCGACGACGGAAGATGGCGGGAGGACCTACAAACTGGAAAATAGATTCGCACGTGGTGGATTAGGCGGCGGTCGGCAATTAACCGCATACCTAACTGTTAGGCTCACGTACGTCGACTCTATGCGCCAAAACGGAAGGGGCCCTAAAGACGGATTCGGGTTTGCTCCAAATGGTTGGGTTCGGTATCGGTCCCAATCACACTGGGATTTGGAAGTGCTACCGTTGCTACATCCATTCAATTCACTAGTTGATTCTTCGAATTCAAGACTAGTTCACGTGCATGGTTTCTTTCATGGCCTGCATAGAATTCCTAGCTCATAGCAAAGCATAGTTGAGTTTGTAAAAATAAATACAACGTTAACATATTTGTAATTAATACGTTGCGAGGATTTTAACATATACAAGGATCGATAATAAATTAAAACACATAGCAAGTGTATTTCAGAGCAATTGTCATATAGCCAAAGCTTAATTACAAAGCTAGCTAATTTGTACAACATCAAGTCGCTAGCTAGCTAGCTTGTACACTAATATTACGCTAGCTATCTAGCTCTAGACAGCAAGCTCGATCGTCCACATCTAGGTTAATTTATATGATCGATAATTCGATCTCTCATTATGGATTATATTATTTGGTACATTAATTATTATCTTCATATTAATTTAGTAACAAGAAATCCTCCACGGACCAAAAGTTGAAGTCATCGGAGTTCATGGCGTCGCCGTACTGAAGACCGCCGTCGATGGTGTTGCCATTGCAAACCGGTTGAGCGCCGCCGTTCACATCTCCGGCGGCGTTGACTTGAAGTGCGCTGGTGCTGGCTACGTCCATGAGCGTCAAGTTGTTCATTAAACACTCACCGTGTTTGAGCTTCTTTTGCACGCGGGTCCTCCAAAAGTTCTTTATCTCGTTGTCAGTCCTCCCTGGGAGCTGCCTCGCAATTTTTGACCACCTCGCAATTTTGCAAATTAGAACACAAATTTTAGCAACTTTATATATTAATTCCTTCACGGTAGAAATTGGTAATTGACATTTGACCATATTTGTTAGTTCCTTAATTAAAATTGTAATCTTTTACGAACAAACGTACAAAAATCTTCTTTAACTGAGACAGTGAAATAATTAGTAAGAAAAACCTGGCCAAATTTTTTAAAAAAATTATCTTATCTATAATTTATCTCATTTTATATAATCCCAGACGAACTATCAGGATGGGTTTAGCATCTATAATCTGCTACCATGCAAAAAAGGATCTAGAATTCCATGCACGTGCTCAATGAAATTGGTGGTTCTCCTCCGCCGGAAGCCGCCGCCGGAGATTTCTGGCCACACATCGCCTCCCATTAATACCGCCCTATCTAACTCACTCGCGCACGCATGCATGCATGTTTTTTACTTAATCGATCGCCCTCCTCCTCTTCTTGCTCACCTGTTTCCCCACCTCGCGTGGAGCTCCATGATCAGCTGCTCCTCCTCCGGCGAGATGTTTCCCCGCCGCACGTCCGGCCGCAGGTAGTTCAGCCACCTCAGCCTGCAGCTTTTCCCCGTCCGGTTCAACCCTAAAATCGCAAAGAGCAGCAGATCGAGCTTCCAATTCCATTTTAAGAAACAAAGAAGTGTAAAATATTGATCAGTACAGTCCATGCATGCCTGCATACCGGCAGAGCGAGCGATGTTGTTCCAGACGCCTTCGCCGTGGTTGGAGATGTAGTTGACGAGGATGAGGTCTTCCTCCATGGTCCATGGGCCCTTCCGCACCTCCGCCTCCTCGCTGCTGCTTATTCTCTTGTCCATCCCGATGGCTTCCTCCGACATGAATTCAGGGTCGTCGAAGTGACAGAGATCAGGCAGATACTCTGCAGTAACAGAGAGCACTTGTTGTTGATGAGGTCCAGCATGAAGAGATGTATTCATGCTAGCTAGCTGATTAGAGCAGTGAGAAATTAAGAGAGAGTTAGATAGATATATATAGGGCTAATTTACTGTCTCATTCGAAGCTTTAATGTGACAATCTCCCATACTTTAACCCTTATTCGAACCTTAACACTCATTGTGTGATACTGCTCTGAGAAGAGAAGTTATATGCTTTAGTCTCAGTGAAATATCTTGCGAAGTTTGGTGGCTGTCACTTGTAAGGAGAGATTCCTCTTGAACTAATTAAATTGACTTTATGATCACTTCTTAAGAACTTTAGACTGCGTACGCGTATTCCACATATATATATATATATAATTTACGAGCCGTGATTTAGGGAGCAACAAAAAAAAGTGAAAAGAAATCGCGACAGAGACATATCAGGTGGGGCCCACCAATTCACTTTTGGTGGGCCCCACCTGATATGTCTCTGTCACGATTTCTTTTTACATTTTTTTTTGTCGCTTCCTTAATCATTTCTCATAATTTACTGTGGAGTTTCGAGAAAAATAGTTGGCTTTGGTTTAGTGCCACTCAAGTCTTTGAACTCAACATTCAGAGTTAGCCAACAAGTGTAATGTTTTAATTTCAACAT
>JBBPFP010000068.1:303616-324607 GCA_037974795.1 Kaempferia galanga
TTTGGATTCATGCATGAAAGGTCGACAATAGAATCTATACATCTTCTTAGATAACTAAGTGAAAAATATCGGGAGCAAAAACAAGATCTACACATGGTATTCATTGACTTAGAAAAAACTTATGATAGAGTCCTATGAAAAATTATACGGAGAATTCTAGAAAAGAGAGGTCTTAGTATAACATATATTGAACTAATTAAGGTTATGTATGAGGATGTAGATTTCAGTAACCGAAATATTTCCAATAAAGATAGGGTTACATTAAGGATCATCTCTAAACCCCTATCTTTTTACACTAATTATGGACGAACGCACTGCACACATTCAAAACACAGTACCGTGGTGCATGTTGTCTGCAGATGATATTGTTTTTAGTAGCTGAAGCACGTGATGGAGTAACTGTTAAACTAGAATTTTGGTGGGAAATACTAGAAGGGAAAATTTTTAGCTTAGTAGAATAAAGATAGAATATATGAAATTTAAGTTTAACAATATTAGACGTAATTAGACATTTATTAAGATAGGAGATGACGAGTTGCCTAAATTGAGAGCTTTAAATATTTATGATCATTTTTGCAAAATGATGGAGGGATTAAGAGAGATGTTTTACATAGATTACAAATAGGATTGAAATAGAGAAGAGTGTTGGGTGTTTTATGTGATCATAAAGTATCTCTAAAACTTAAAGAAAAGTTCTACAAAATCACAATTAAACCTGCTATGACTCGAGCACATAAGCAGAAAATGAGACTCGCAGAGATGAGGATGTTATGGTGGATGTGTAGATATACGAAGATGGATGGAACAAGAAATGAGAGCATTAAAAAAAAGTCAAAGTTGCATCTATTTAAGAAAAATTCCGAGAGACATATTTAAGATGGTACGGGCATGCCAATAAATGCTCTAGCGATGTGAAACTATAACAAACATACATATTAAATGAGAAAGAGGAAGACAAAAAAAAACTTAATTGGCAACAATAAGAACAGATAAAATGTATTTAAGTATAGATGATAATATAGTATGCGATAAAGCTTAATCGTGTAAAAGGATCCATATAGTCAACCCCATCTAGTGGGATAAGACTGGGTGGTTGTTGTTGAATGCAAAGATGCTATTTATATATAATAATTATATAAATTATCTATTTGTTTTTAATTAATTATTAATTTAAATATATATCAATTAATCATTAAAACATAACAAAAATTATATAAAATAATACAAAAATTTATCCGAATATAAATTTGATTTATTAGATTTTTAAAAAAAATAAATAACATCTAAAATAGTAAAAACAATTTCAAACTATCAATTAATAAAATTTATTAATGTTTTTAAAATCTTAAATATATTGTTTTATATATTTTATTGGATAATTTAATTAAGGTTTATGAAAGCTTCTTTAGAATATCACATTTAAGTTGGGAATTATTTAAATTAATTAAATCGTAATTTTAATTTTGAACAGTAGTATCGTGACAACATCGCCCGTCACAAATGTGTAGATGACAACACCGGAGGCATCCTGTGACGCCTTCCAACACCGTCTGAAGCTTCCGACGGCGCCTCTGATCCACCTTCTGCCGCATGACTCGTGCCCGTGATGCATGTAATGACATACGACGAAATCGGAGTACCTCTTGTGCCAGTTTCTCTCCCCCGGTTGAACGATAAAAATCGTCCATGCCACCCCGCATGGAGCAAAATTTCAATCACTGCTTGTGTCATCCATACCCGTGTGGTATGAGTTATTATCTCGGGTACATGTGCTCTCAGTTGACGCACCAAGCAACACAAGTAGTATATCTAGATAAAAGGTTAACTAAGATAGGGCACTCACTATAACTTGGAACAAGAGGAAGCATGTGCTAACTCTGGGAAGCACATTTGTGGATCTTTATTGTAGCAAAAGATGATTATGCTCACCCTAGGGGTCCCTCACAGTTAGTCCCCAGGTTTTGTGAAAGGAGGTAAATCACGGGGTTAGCTTATGGTCGACCGCCAAGTTGGCTAAGGGGTGGGGTTTTTTTCCTGAGGGTATGCACCTGCCGACAATTGATCTCTTGCCCCATTGTAGCAAGTCTGCCACCCTCTAGCCAATTGGGCATCTCGTGGGGATAGTGGGTCCTTATTAATTGTAATGGAAGGTTGGCAAGATGAGTAGGCTATCAAGAGTGTAGGATACAACCATAACATACACAACTTTCTCACAATAGAAACTCAAAATCCTACGACCTTCACAACTCAAAGATGATCTCGATCGCCACATGGTTCAGCAAATTGCGAATGAACTATTAAAGGAAGCATGGTAAAAGTTCACAGTGTCCGCATGTGCATGTCTGATATAAGTGAAATGGAAGAGCACCCTAAGATTCAAGTTTTTTCTATTAT
The DNA here is from genome assembly GCA_037974795.1 of Kaempferia galanga. NCBI lineage: Eukaryota > Viridiplantae > Streptophyta > Magnoliopsida > Zingiberales > Zingiberaceae > Kaempferia > Kaempferia galanga. The sequence goes on from JBBPFP010000068.1 coordinate 306,011, forward strand.
AAGTGTATATAGTGTGAAAGGGCATGATGAGGAGAAGCTTATCCAACTACGTAACTCTAACATTTAAAGTAATTTGGAAGATGCCTCTAAAAACATCAACTTAAGTTTAGACAACAAGCTTAGACACTTTTTGGTATCTAAGGTGTCAAACATAACATTGACAAAGTTCATTGTCCTTATGAAGATTATGCTGTTAAATAAATAGGAATCATGGTAAAATAAACTAGAAGTACCAATGTAGAACTGAAACTAGTACACCTAATAAATAATAAATGTAGCGGAAGCATAAGGTAACAAAGGATTAACTTGTTAATTCACATAGAATAGCCAGGAAAATCTCAAAAATAACACTCAAAATAATTTTATTTAATCATCAATTTCCTCCTAACAAAAAACTATGTTATTGAACAAGCTACAATAATCAGAGCTGGGAAATATTTCCAAAAATGAAAAGTGCATATCTAAGGAAATAAAAATATAATATCCTAAGGAATAAGGAAACCAATTCGAAGTCAAATCTCAATTTTCCTAGATTAATTTATTGCCAAAAAATTTTTTACCAAAAATGAAAAAAAAAACATGAATTTTAATTTCTAACCCAAAGAATTTTCCCAAAAATCCACAAAAATGAACGTTGGAGTGATCCCAAAGTGTCAAAAAGGCATCTTGCATCGCATTAATAACCCTATTAACTCTAATACCTTTGACAATTTTATATAAAAACAATCTATCCTTTCTTCATCAAAAAATTTAAAGCTATTACACATGAGGTATGGACAGAATTTTTACCTCAACATAGTAACTAAATGCAAGTTTGCTGATCAGCAATAGAATCCAGAAAAGAGTATATCTGTCAAATTGACACAGCAGCCACAATATGTCAAGAAAAAATCATTTCTAAACAAACTACATACAAATAGCTTACTTGAGAAGTGAAAGCATGTCCTCGTGCATGCCTCTTCCTACATATAACTTGGGCTGAGATAAATAGAGTACTATAAGAATTTATCCAACGTTGGCAACAAAATGCTTCTAAGCAATAGGAAACACTTGCCTGTGCCCACCACATGAGCAAAATAAAAACACGCGAATTAGAGAGTTCAACACTTTTCCGCAATGGTGGAAGCAAGAACAACAAAGCAGAAAAAATATTTGGTAGCATGTATATGATAATGGCATAAGTATAAAGTGACTGATTTCTCCAATTCCCAGCCCAATTGCTGAAGAGTTTGATAAGACCTGTAGGATTTTCAATTGAGCCAGAGTAGCTTGCTGAGAGAATTATTATCCATGCAGTTGCTACTGCAAATTTCAATAGATATCTAAGTATTTGCGTGTATTGCATGCTTCCCCATGCCTTCCAGCTAAGAATGATATCCAGAGCAGCTGGAAGGTTCAAAAAACATAACCAAGGAAAAATATTTCAATGAAGTACCATGACTGCAAGTTCAACAAAATTTTATAAGTTCAGAAGACAAAATATCATTGCATAAGACGATTAGTACCTTGGAAAAAATTTAGGAATGCTGCAGTTATGAAAATAGTCAGTACCCTTCTAAAGACATCTGGGTCAAAGAATGCAGTAAGTGATCCTGAGGGACTCCATGCAATGATGAGCATGGCCTGACGGGATGAAACAGCATTAGAGAAATCCATTAACCATGTAAGTGTCTTTCCAACCACGATAATTCCACTTATAAAACAAAAATTACCTGGAAAGCCAGTATGAAGAATGTCCACATCCGTTCAAAACTTCTAAATAAGTGCCAAAATGTACGAACTTCAACAAAATTTGTTTTGAGCCTCCTTCTTCCAGTAATATGTTGGTCATGCTGCTGGTAGAACATTCACAGTACAGAATGAATAGACAAACAACTTAATTTCATTAATCATGATAGAAACAATCACAATAGCTTGGATCTGTTTATTAAAAAGATAATCACCACAACAGTACGCCAGTTGATGATAATTACTGCAATTCAAACTTCAAAGTCATTTGATACCTCAGAGTAAAATTAAGAGTGCAAGTCATTTGATCCTCTAAAATATAGCTCGTTTCATTCAAATTTAATTAAAATTTAGCATAAATGAATATATATTTTAGTTTCTATAAGTCAATCACGTGTTGTTTGAGGGGTGAAAAAGGCCATTCAACATGTGCTGCTCACCTCCAAGCCTTATTTTGTGTCAACAAGTCACATGAGACTAACCGGTCCAGTAAATCATAAAGAATGTAAAAAAAAAACAAAGCGTAATAGTTTACCACGTATCTTATGTTAACATGTACTTCAAATTTTTTTGTAACTTTAAGGTGTCAAACAAGCATTTTGACCCAAAATTTGAAGTTGCATAACAATCTGCACCTTCTGCTGTGACCTGTGATACTGGTATCAGTCAGATTTTTTTGGTCACGAAGAGGTGTCACCACGACACATTGGATGTCAGACTATTTCCTCATTTGGAATCAGAGACAAGGTTAATCCCCTCCTAACTATCAGAACTATATATCGTTGTACAGATTTGAAACTCACAGATTGGTCGAAAGCCATCTGGATCTAATTCAGACTAATTAACTATTGATCTCATAGTAGATTTTTATGACATCAAGATTTGAATACATTTTTAAAGATGTCTAACATTGTAATGTTAATAGCATTTTAAGAATAATTAGGGGTGTGCCTTCAGGATTAAAATCATGTTTAGACTCTACAAATGTTAGATTATGTTACAAAATTATAGCGTTAGATTCAAACGAGAGTTAATCTAGTCATCAAAGAATCAATATAATCTTCTTCGTTTAACTCTCTATCCAAATAAGGATACCACAAAAACTAAAAAATAAAAGAAAGAAAAGTTTAGCGAAGACAAAATGACAAATTATTAAGGGTTGTAAACTGTGAAGAGAGAAATTAAGATTCCAGTAACTATTATTTTGATAAGCAGTTAATATGTGAAGATGTAAGAGAGGAGATTAAGTTGTAAAAATACTTGATAGAAGAAAAGGAGGGCATAAAATAGAGACAATGGCGAACCAATTTTTAATATTGCAATGAGAGAAGAGAGAAGTGTTGTCAAGAAAAGTAAGATTCGAAATTCAATGTCCTCTCTTCTTGTTAAGTACTGATTTTTATAAAGAAAAAACTATTAAATTTAAAATTTGTTAAAATCTTGGATGGATACAAATAATCCAATCCAATCGTAGAACACAAAATGCGAGCATTGAGTTAAAATCGAATTGGCAGGGTAAAAGTACGGGTCATGTAAGTTGAAATACCCGTGATTTTTCTTCTGTGTTGGCCTGAAAACGAACTAATGGAGATGGAACGAATCATCTTTTACCGCCGTACAAGTTCAAATTGAGATTTATTTGAACTTGGATTGATTAAGTTAGGGTCGAATCAATTTAACAATGTTAAATTGATGGATGAATTTAAAACGAAATACTAAATTTTTGAGGAAACTTTTCTTTCCTCTCTTATTCTCTCTCCCACGCGTGCAAACCCGCTGCTCGCCACCTGTTATCCTCTGTCCTTTTTTCTTACGTGCTTCTCTCCCACCGCCTCACTTGCCGGCCCTCTTCCACGCGACGGCTCTCCTCTCCTCTATATTTCTCCCCTTCTTCTCTTCATTACCGAAGCTGCCCTTTCCACTCTCCTTCTTCCTCTGCAACAGTAGCAGCCTGTCCTGCGACAAGTGTTGTCTATTTTTAACCATCTTCTGGCCTGCCAACAGCAAACTGCTTTCATTTGTTTTTCAACCTGCAGCAGCAGGTTTTACTTGTCATTTTTTTAGCAAGAGCAGTAGTTTTCTTCTCTTCTTCCAGCCAGCAAAACAATTGTTTTAGTTTCCTTGTCTCCCAGCCCACAACTGTTGGCTCTGACCCTCCTTTTCCAGTTTCCTGGCAACCGACCAGCAGCCCTTTCTCTCCACTGCCCTCTTCCAACTACAGCAAGTAGTATTGCTGCTGTTCATTGCAGCAAGTACTCAATTGGTTGGAGCGTATCAACGAAATGCCTCCGTGATTTCATCAATCAAAGGAAAATTTCAAGGTATTTTTTATGTTAATTGATTTCTATTTAGGATCGACTTCAAGTCTTAGATAATGTTCAGATTTTATGTTATTATTCCTACTGGATATCATTTTGAGTATTTAAGTTTTTTTCATATTGTACTTGTAGATATGAATTCCAGTGGAGCACAATGGCACTCAAACTTTTATTGTATATAGGAGTGAGTACATATATCCTTTGACTTCCATATATTTGTTCTTCATTAATAAATGAATAAAATGGATTATATATACTTGTATAACTATTTTCGAAATGAGATTAAAAGAAAATCTAAAAATAGTGAAATGGGTTATAAATAATTAAATGGAGGGGAGATAATTGAATATTATTTCATGTTCACATATGGGTTTCATATGAGAATTAAATGGGAAGGACTGTTTTAAAAATTAAAATAGATGTTCTGAACAGTTGGTAGCTGTCATTAGATTTGTTTGATCTTCCATTGGCACTTTTTATTATTGATACTTGTAGCTTCATGTTTTATAACTTTAAACCCCGTGGATCCTATGATGATACCTAAATGAATTAACATGCTTTATATTAAAAGGTTAATTTGGGTTAATGGTTCAGACTATCTGATAAGATGCGAATTTAAAATTAAACAATTGTGAGGGAAAAAACATAATAAGGATATTAAATGGATAAAATGGAATACTAAATGAGTCTAGCCTTATACTAGAGTACCTGACTGGCCATATTAGTTGTGGCAGCATGAGTCGTCCACGGTCAATATTTATTGTGTATTGAGTGGGTTGTTAGCCAATACGTTAGATGATGTTATTACTACGCTATGAGGAGACTAGCTCTAGTGATTCACTTCTTAGTTGATTTATCAGATTTATATCATTGGTGCCACTCATACATGCTGATACTCATAATTTGTGATAGTTATCCATATTGATATTATACCGTTGATGACCGTTATACATACTAATCAAATAGTAAGAATTGAAAATTCATCCGATGATAATAATTTGTAACACTGAATTCTAACATAAAAATATTATATGATTATAGATATATATTCATATATAAATTGAGAACTTAAAATTGTAATAAGTGATTGTGACCTACTATATTTCTTGACCTCTTAAATAAAATTAAATTCATACACATCTTTTCTAATTACCCACTTAGCAATTTGTGCTTACTGTTAGCTTCCCTTGGCATCCAGTTTTGCAGTCATAAACACTCTTTTGATACTATAGTTGGTTTCAACTAGTACATAGAGTTGGTTAAAGAACTCGATCGACCTGTTGATTTCTAATTTAGCTTGAATTTTATTTCGTTGGATGTTGTTTTGTTTCATCTATTATTTTATCGGTACAATTTTCGTTATATACAACGGAAATGATATAAATAAATAAATGTAATGAATTTCTTGATTATCCTATTTATATGGTTCCTAAGTCTCTTTTATTACTGTCATCGAGTGGGATACCTCCTAGAGAGCGAGAACAACCCCGGGGCGCAACATCTCTGAGACAGAAAAATATTGACCGGAGACTCAATTACCAAGGGTTTGCTTTGACAAAGTTAGATGCAAGGAGAGATAGAGTAAATGTTAGGAAAAAGAGAGTAAAGTCTTACTTGATTCCAAGATAAAGAGATGTTAGGAAACGAGAAATTTAAATTTGATGTTAGCTGAGCATCATGTGGTGCTACAATCTGGTGGCGAAAGGGGAGAATATTAAGAAAAAAATGATGAAGAACAAGAAGCCGACAAGGAGAAGGAAAAAAAAAATCAGAATCAATAAAATAGGGTGAAGAATGGATAATACGCAGATGACACATTTGAGAAGTGGGGGAGGGAGAAGAAGAGATTGTGAAGAAGAAAAAAATATATTAGATGAAGAAGAGGAGGAGGATTCACCTGGTCATGGTTGAACCATATAAGAATCAAGAAGACTTCCACACTCGTGGTTCCAAGCATCCAACAATTTTATGATGAAATCCTCATTTTTATCTTTGTCATCATAGGAATGGACTTGAGATAGACAGTAATTAACACATAATCATTTAGACAATTATGCCAAAAGATGACTAGATGACAGAAGTTGATGATGGATAGGAATCCCGAAACACATCAACCTAAGGCAAAGATAGGAAGACTTGAGATAAATCATGAAAACTTCCACTTCTCTGTTTAGGAATACCATACTGCCTCTTCCACTTTTAAGAATCTGTTGTTTCTATTTGCGAAATAACATTTTTCACCTCCTTTTTATGAAATATTTTGCTCTTTTTTTCTGTCAATGTGCCCCTTGTAATCTCTTCTTAGAGGCTAACCCCTTTAGAAAAGACAGTGAGTAACCCTATAATCGGCTCCAAGCTTGGGTTTATTCAATGCTATGATTGCATCTGAACCAACTTGAGTTAGTTCTGTTCTCACTAGTTCTCGTGTGCTGCTCATCCATATAACGAGGAGGCAATGCACCTCATGGGAAGCAAAGTAAAGCTTAACAGATCCAAAGGAGAAGGTGGGTACTAGAAGACATTATGTGAGATGCAGGAGCACAAACAGGACACAATGATTCTCAAAATGGGGACAACATGTAGGGAAGAATGTATTTGATGTCTATTAACAAAGTTGCAAGTTAGTCGATGAAGGTCTCTGCAGTTAGAGAAGGCACAAGGAGTAAGCACAGATGGATAAAACAGTATTCTTTTATGAACTAGTATTGTGGGAGCAGCATGAATATAACTGGATGAGGTATTGTTGCAAGTAGAATCACACTTGTTGGAAGGGTTATTGTTCCCATGTATTAAAAGATGTTGAAAGAAGGAAGTCATCCCCTACGAGTGGGTCATGGAGACAAGCAAAGGTTTTGTTAAGGTGGCTATTGAGAAAGTTGAAACAAAGGAATAAGTGCTATAACGTAATACAACAAAGTAGCACTTATATGTATAGGGAATGCCATATTGGTGATTATACTTGACACTAGTTTCAAATCTAGAAAGAAATATGCTGCTGTATTGTCAGCATCAAATTTGTGGAGCAGGATAATCAGTAAAAATTTATTTCATAACCATATTCTCTCTACTCAAGATCTTTTAATAATGACAACTGGCAAACTGAACTATGCAACTTACTTAAAGAGCTTACTCAAAAAATTAAATATTTCACTAACAAAAAACCATCATTATACTTGGGTATGAAGATAACCTCTAATTTTGTGGCCCTTGGATGCATAAAAAAATGTGCTTGGAGATTAATTGGCCAACCTAAATCATGAAAACACTCTTTTGACCTGCAATACAGGAATTACTTTGTAAAACACTTGGGTAATAGAATTTGAGCTAAAAAGTTACTAACCAAAAATATTCATTCAGATCATCGTAGTTTCTCCATCTTGAATGGCTGACGCTGCCTTGTTTGCTCCTTTGGACTTCCTGCCATATTTGAACATAACAGACATCTCATTATTGTATAGGTAGTTACAACGACGAGACAATAGGGAAGATTCAGGTGAATAATAACATAATAAACACTCAACTTATGTGAGGCAAGTACATATACCTTTACCAAAACCCTATAGATTGGAGTCACAATATTCTGCAGAAATGATTCTTCTTCACCTTGATATATAGGTTCAAAGTAGGCACCAGTGACTGAATGAACATTACTGTTTAAGATTCCATCAAGCTCGTTCGCCATCTTATTTGATTTATCAATAACAAATTATAATTAAATTACCATTGAACATACATGAACAAATATAACAAGAAATTTGAAGGTTGGAATTTGATGGCAAGTATTAAAAAAATATAAGTGATGAAAATAACCAAGTGTTAGTATCAAAGGAATATAAATACCATGTTCGCAAGAATAAAATAGTAAGTTATATATAGCAATGTACTGTTATACTATTTATTTTATTTGTATGTATAGCATTTTATAGATGCAGCATGGAAATTGTATTCAAGCTCAAAAGAAATAAATACATGTTATTTAGATAGATAATTTCAATTCTCAAAGGCATTTAGGGTTTTTATGTACAGTTCATGGATCCAAACCACATTGAGGCCACATTGGTTGGACTTAGATGTAGGCCTTTTAGATGAGTTTCTTTGTTACTTCTAGCGAGTCTTCATTTTTAGTTGTTATTTAATTACAAATTCTGGAGTCAAATTTTCTGAGAAAACCTTACTTTTGAGTTGCTCAAATGAAAATACGATTCAGTCATTTCGCCATTAAGAGTTATATTAAGGGAGCTTAGTATATGTTCATAAGGAGTGTAAATATTCAGATTTCTGCACTCTTATAGATTATAATACTTCATTTACAAAGAAGTGTCACAACTATGCTACAGATGATACACAATGGAAAGGCATCCTTAATTACAAAGAAGATGAGATCATGGTAGGAGAGAAAAAGTGTAGAGGAAGACGAGAGGAGAAAGATGGGGAACAGAGAGTGGTGAGAGAAAAGATACCGACTATACCCACTAAAAATACAGGCATATGCCGCAGCTGTTTGTGACAGTTTTGTTACATGTTGCAATCTGCGAGCACTATAAAAGTCGTCGCAAAGGCACAATAACACTGTGAGTAAACATCGCAACAAATCTAATTTTTCACCGAAGCTAGAGGCTGCTGAGGTAGAAATTACGATGAAATATACCTTCACATGAGTCACAACAGCATAGCGATTGTGTTGCTACAAAATCTATTTTAGTATTGCGTGTGGTTTCAATATTTGTACCAAGTTTAAGTTAGGATATATCTGTGATTTCACATGTGTATCATGATAACACGTGTATCAAGTGACAAGTATGCAGGCACATTGAAAAAGATTAACAGGAGTTTGCAAAAGTCCAAGTCGACAACTAAACATTTGATAAGAGTAAGTCCAGACAGAATTTGGAAGTCCAACAGGTGTTGACAAAAAAAATCTAATAGGTCAAGTGGACCAAATACTAAGCAAATGAAAGAAGATTTGATACCTCTTGGCAAACGAGAAGTCTAGGTAGAGTGAGAATGGTATGACGCTAAAAAAATCCAACAGGTAAACTCTTAGCAAGTGAGATGTGAGAGAGCGACTTGTAACTTGGGCGAGGGTAACTGTCTCATTTAGGCAATGACTTGACCAAAAAAGGTGTTTTAGGATCAAAGTAAATGGAAAAACTTGTGACAAATTAACCTCTATTCCAAGTCGAGTCCACTGGTGATAACAAACATAGATGTTTAGATTTACGTATTGTAAATGTTAAACGAGATAAAATCTTGGTTAGTGGACTAATAGAATATTGAGTTAGTAGAAGATTCAGTCAGCACATGATAGAATTGCAATAAAATTTTGATCAGTCAATTGATGGCAAAGAGCAATGAACATGGTAAGTAGCAATCAGTGGATGTCACAGTCACAATTCAGGATACTGGCTATGGTCAGTCGATGGATGCTAAATAACAGTCGACTGATAATATAGTATGCAAATAACGTCTTCAACAGATCAAGATGATGAGGTCGTGATTTCGTGGATTTGATCACGACTTTATATGGTCCAATCATGGTACGTACGAATTGCATCTATAAAAGCTAATCTAAGGCATCTCAAACAGAATATCCAAATGTGCTCCATTCTAAATTAGATTTTGCGGTTTTCAAATTTGTCACAACAATCGCACATACCTTAAACACAGAAACTCAATCCAATTTTTTTCCAAGTCATTATTTTCCTTGTCCCTCTCCAACAAATTGAGTTTGCTTCTCCACTACAACAACTTCTACTCTCTCTTGTGACCCCTCTAGCTACCCATCCCTTTCATAAAACCTAAATCCTCTCATCCTTCCCCACTTCCTCACTTCTTCTAACTGATTATAAAACCCATCAACCATTAAGGGTATAAACAAGTTCAGCCAAGTTTGGCTCTATTCAAGCTTGTTTATTAAACCTTATTGAGTTCGAGCCGAGCTTGAGCTTTTTATCAAGCTCAACTAATAGTGTTGTTATCCTTGTAATTTAGGTAGAATGTTTATCTGATCCATGAAAACGTATATGCTATTTCCTTGTTAACATATTATGAATAATTTAAGATTATAAACCTTTATATATTACTTGATTTGTATTTAAAAAAATTAAGAAATGAATTTTTAATTAAATTTTAGACAAGTTAATAAATAAGTTTATTCATAAATTATTCACGAACTTTTTATGAACTCTAATGTTTAAACTTATTTATTTTTATATTATTTTACATTAAGTGAACATAAACATCATTTATTATTCCAAACACTAAGATTGTTCATTAACATGTGGTTAATTTACAACCAAATTAGCTATCCCCTTTTCTTCCAATCAACTACCTTCCTACAGTCGCCTACTATTTCTCCTCTTCTGCATTCAACCAACCACCTCTCCTTCCCCCTTTTGCTCCCTCTCTAGTTGGTGCCACCACCTCATCCTTTCCTCCATCTCTCTCCTTTCTCCCTCTCTGATAGCCAAATCAATGACCCTTTGCCACTTTGTGTGGCAATCTGTAACCTCGACCCTCCCCAACGACCGACATGTTTAGAGAGTATTTTTGCATTTTATTAATTTAGATTTGTTATTGAACATAGATTGGAATGAAATGTTAGTTTAATTCATAATTTTTGTCGTTAACCTAGAATTAATCCAAAAGGAATTTTGTTTTTATATGAAATTATTTATTTTCCTCTTGAGGGTAAAGTATCACTCATCCTTCATCACGAACAACTTTGCTGCAATAGAAATGCATTCAAAAGATAACAACATATAAAAATTATGAATTTTATTCATGATGAAGGAAAACAATCATAAATGAACAATTTTGCATCAAATAATCCATTTTCTCCTATTAGGGGCAAAAGTCATTAATCCTCCATCGTAAATAGCACACTTATATCACATGAAAATATTCACAACTAATACTACCATTGTAATCAAACAATTAATACATCAGAATGATTTAGCTTTGAGGATGACAATCAAACAATTTCAATGAAATTGTTCATTTTTTTATTTTGATGGCTAATGTCACCCATCTTTAATTACAAACAAGAATGCTTTTTACCAAAAAAAAAAAAAAAGTTACTTGGAAACTATGAGCTTTTCCCTTTAATAATTATCAGAGGTGCACAGCTCTATAATTACTATTTTTTACTTAATATATAAATTATAGCACAATGAAAACAGATACAATCATGTAATATCAATATTTTTTTCCTCAGTCTACAAAAAAAGTCTTTTAAAATCTCATCCACATAATTATTTTTGGTCAATACTATGATTTAATTCATAAAATGAACATAATGTTGGCGAACAAGTTCAATAATCAGATCAATAAGAACTTTATGTATGTCAGATGCTAAAAATATCAAAAATAATCAAAGCAATAATATTATCTTTTAGATGGTAAATAAAATAAAATAAAAGCCGTGATAAGAGGAATTAAGTGTCTTTTATTATCAGTTGTTATGTTAAATTTGCCTACATAGAATCCGCAGACCTGTGTACAAAGTTTAGACACACCACTTAGACTAGAGAACCATTTTTGACGTAATAATATTGTTTAATTAATCAATACGTGGTAATTATATAGATATAATTGCCCCTGATGAAAGTTGATGTTGCATATGTGACACTTATATGTTTGATCAAAGTGACAACATTATTCTTATCAATCTTAAAGCCTGAATTAAGTGTTGAACAGTTTGGGCATCATGAAAAGTACATGGTATGAATAATAGTTTCAATTGTAGTAGATCCTATGAAGGTTATAGATGTTCATATTCACCCTGGATAGTGACAAACACCTTACTATTATGTATTATGAAATTATAAAAAAAATTAAAAAAAAAACATTTTAGCCATACAATATGATTTTTAATAATAATTACATCCTAACTGAACTTTCTCTATTCACAATTTTAGATTGGATTTTACATTCTTGTTAACAGAACATCCGATGACAATTTTAGTATGCATTAGGCAAGAGTCACTTATGTATAAAACTACACTTACATGATGGAATATGTAGCAAAGGCATTCAGGCATAAACCGAATACTTGAAGCCTCACCCCAAATAAGGAAGTACAAACCAATATAAAGAAGTTCCCGTTGTTGTGCGTCCTCATGAACCTCAAAACTGGAAAGCCTGTTTTGAATATTGTAAAATTATAGATTGAAATAATGTGGTTTAATGTGCATGCTGTCCTGAAGTATCCAACTAATTATATATAACTCACTTGATGTTACAAGGGCAATGCAAATAGTCACACCATGAACGATAATTCTTAAAAACTTTCTTTGCCAGTTTGCTGACAGTCGTACTATCCAACTGTAAATAGAAGGGGTGAGCTATAAATGCACATAAAAGTAAACATGCCAAGCTCTGGGCATAGGAATACCATTGCAGGAACATAATTACCAGTGTATAATCATCCTGGGTTCTTTTCCTTGTGTCAATATTTGCAAGTAACAGAACCAAATGTTCTCGTTGATTTGCGACATTTCCTTTCTGCACTTACAGAAATTGTATTTGCTAGTTTTATCAACTGAATAACAAAAAATAGGGCCAGTATAATTTGCACAAAAGAAAGATTGTGCTCGTAAAAAACTATGCTCTTTACTTGAAAACGAAACACAAATCCAAGCCAGTCTAGCAAATCATCAATAGAATGATCCCCATCGTCATGCACCAAGGTATTCGTAGTTAGGTTTTGTGAATTTGCTGTGGACTGCAATCTGGGTCTTGGAAGGTTATCCACTTTACGCAATGCAGACAATGCAGCTCGTATCTGTAAGGACCACAATGTTAAAAGGGAAAAGTAAAAAAAATTAATTCACAGTGCTACACAAGAAAGAAGAGCCACCTCTGGAAGCTCCATGATTTCAGAAGCACCAGGAACATGAAGAGGAAGAATGTTGTACTGTGCAAAGTGACCTTTTTTTCTCTCGACTTCTTTGGCATACTTATTTATCTGCAAGCATGTATTCAGTTACTGGCTTACTGCTGTGTTCTATATTCATATTAGATAGAAAATATACAAAATGTCAAAAGAGCATGTATACTCCAAAAATTTAAGACAAACCTCATCCTCTACTCTCTCAGCAGGTACCACAGTCTTCAGAACATCATATAGCACAGATAAAATTTGATAATGTTTAGCCATATCCGCACTGTACAATCATAGATTGGCATTATGTAGTAAGATGTAATAAGATTTCATAGAAAAGATTTCAGATTAGTACAATAATCAAAAAGTCTATCTATGATAGTCTTACGGTTTTATTTTGGCAGAACCATCCTTGATGTAAGTTTCATAGTAACGCTGATAGTACTTTTGTATTTCTTTTGGATCATTTCTAGCAAGTTGTGGCCTTGTTTCGGCTTCATCCTGCAGTCAAATGAGAAAACAAATTTAACAAGATTACTAAAGACCAATGTATCTCATGTACACATAAGTAGAAGAACAATGATCTGGCAAGTACTTGTTTGACTGTGCTATTTAGAAAAACTGCCTCCCACTCAAATTAATATAGGATATATGCTAAATCCATTGTGTAATCAGACAAAGATCAGTAAGACAACACTTTTGACAGAAAAAGAATAAAAATATATGCTAGAATGGTTTAAATTCACATTGATGTCAAGCCTGTATAAAGTGAGAAGCCCTTGTTCCACTCCAGAACCAAAATGCAGCACTGTAGCAGAACACGACACCATCTTTTTCACATCAGCCTTCTGGATCTCTGCTTTGGCAAATCCTAACTACATTTGTCCAACTTGGAGCAAAACGGTAAAATAGTGGATAATATGTAGAGCTTACACTAGACGTGTGGAATCACTTACCTTGAAAATTGCCCCCGATCAAACTGTATGTAACTAGGTTATGGAATTTTCACTTCGATGATACAACAAAGATAACGTCTTTAGTCCCACGATCAATATGGAATTTTCTCATTCATATTTATTCATGCATTAGCTTATAAATACTCTTTAGTCCCACGTGGCCAACACCGGGAGCGGAACAACTTTTATAAATATCTTGGATAGACAACATTAAAAAGCATACATTTCTCAGCCTTTAACTAAGATTATTTGTTTTTATCAATTTAATATCTGATATAAAAAATTAAATTAATTTTTTATAAGGTTTCTCGAGGGAAAGTGTTGCATATATTAAATTAATTTTAGTCCTTCGTTGATGGATGTGGTAGTCCACGTGTGCCTATATTGAGAGGAATCCACGTGTACATCCTCCGTCTTGAGGGAAAGTGTTGCATATATATATATATGAAATTGAATTTATTGACATACAAGTAGAGGATTAAGTGCAAATAGGAAAAAGTTAAATGGGCTGTGGACTAAATATGGAAACTAAAGAAAAATAAATAAATGAGAAATAATGAATAGATGCAATTGTTAGTAATATTGCCATAAACACAATGGGAGGCCTTAAATCTAAACACACAAGATGTGTTTTTAAACTATAAACCTAGTGGCTCTCTCTGCTTTCTCTCTTGTACCGTGTCATCGTTGTCATGTCATATACCCCTCATTCAAACACCAGCACCTCTACACTATGACAAGATCCCAAACTATGTGAACACGTAGAGATGGAGCAAATTTTTTTGGAGGAAGGTACCAACATTATTCAAAAAATATATACTTTTGTTCCTTTTCAGCTTGATCTAAGTTCACAGGGTAAAACAAACGTGTAAATATTTACAATTATCATTATTGTTGCATTGTGTAGTTTCCACCAGTACAACAATACAAGTAAATGATACTCTGATCTCTGAGCATAAGTCGACCTCAACCCCTCCAGCCGTGTGAACAAAGGTATCAACATTATTTTGGTGCAACTACCACGAAGGTATTAACATTATCAAAAAAAAAATTCTATTTTTTATTCCTTTTCAATTTGATCTATGCTCACAAGCTAAAGTAAACATGTAAAAAAAATTAAAATAATCAATTTTGCTATGGTTAAATATTAGGATTCGACATAGCAAGCAAATCTTATCAAAAGAAAACAGTCTCATTATTCTGATTTACTCTGTAAGATCCAAGATAAATCCCACCTTAATCACGAATAAGTGTTAAGACTAAGATTTTGACTTGCGAAACAAAAATACTTTCCTAATAGCTTAAACCCATTAGGATTTGGTATACCAAGTAAAATCTAATCCAAAGAAAACAACATGATCAAGAAGATACAAAAATATTGGGGAAAAATCATTATCAATCAATATATATGTACCCTTTCTAGCCTGCGTAAGAGGTATGTTTTGAATTGACGAACACCACGCATGCTTGATGTAGGATCCAGATTATGGGCCTTCTCAAATGCATGAAAACGACCTTGATCAGAAAGGGAAAAAAACAATTCCCATTAATCATATAAGATTTCAAAAAGATTAGCAGAATAGTATGGAAATTTTAGCAATTTGAAATTTTAGTAACCACAAAAGAAAAATAAACTCACTGTCTTGGAGAAAGTCTAGGTGACTTTCATCAGTTAATAAGCGATAGAAAAGGGGAAACAAAAGTCAGTACTACCAGACACTCGAGTTATCCCAAATTCCCTTGCCCTTTAGTTGTATGCTGATCATTCTCCCCTAGGCTATCCTACAAAACTGAAGGTATTGAATCCACGGAGGTTATGGGTATTAGATGGAATGTTTGAAACTAGCCAATTGTGATACCAATCAACTATAGATATAGCAGTATATCTACTACCCAAAGCCTGGTTATTCACTGCTGAAACAATAAAATACAGGATTTTAATAGCGTGAGAACTAATTCAATGATGGTATACCACGTAGCTCAAACGAGAAGATAAGTGAGCGAATGCAGTCCTACATACATTGAGTATGCGAAAGCCGCTAAAAGATCTTGAGCAACCCTCCAGGCAAGATCAAAAGGTCAAAAGATAGATAATGTGTGTAGATACTGCACCGGCACAGTTGAGTGCTCTATGGTTAGAAAATATAGAGGAACAACGAAATTTACGTTTGCTATACGGCAACATCACTCTTTGCACATCGTCAAGAACGATATACGAGCTAATATCAGAGTAAGGTGGAGTTTTTACAGAGATAGGCGACGCGAGGATTATCCTGCTCGATCTCGTTGGCCACGCGAAGGATGGGAACGATCGAGGCGAGGGAAGCGGGGACGAGCTCACTGTCTGCTGGGACGGGCGGGGCGGGAGCCTCCTCCTCCTGCTGCA
Source organism: Kaempferia galanga (assembly GCA_037974795.1). Taxonomy (NCBI): domain Eukaryota; kingdom Viridiplantae; phylum Streptophyta; class Magnoliopsida; order Zingiberales; family Zingiberaceae; genus Kaempferia; species Kaempferia galanga. The sequence goes on from JBBPFP010000068.1 coordinate 322,283, forward strand.
CGTCAGGCATGGTCAGCATCCGTGTCGTCTTCCTCGATAACGTCCTCCCCATCTTAGGCCCGCCGGAGGTCTCCCCTCCGCCTGCCGCCGGCTGCTTGCCGCTGCTCGCCATCTCCGTACGCTCTTTGCCTCTCCCCTTTCTTCTTCCTCTTGCTCCTTGGGTTTCTTCTGGTTCCAAGAGAAAGAGATCAAGGGCGAGACGGCGGGCATTCTCGCTATATGTAATGGATCGGTTCCTTCGATCGACCAGGAGGCTACTCGGCGACCCTTTTTCTGCTTTTTGGCGGAAGATTAGCTTCTTTTGCTTTTTTCTTGTCGCCGATCTCGACTTTTTTCGGGGTAAAGAGTTGTGGAATTGGGGTTGGAGTATCCAAGCAAGGTATGAGGTAAAGCGAAAGAAAAGAAAAAGGGAAAGATGGGAGACGGGAAGATGAATCGTGTCAGTCGAAGTGATAGTGGACGGGAGGAGGTGGAGCAGCATAAGAATGCATTAAATAAATAATGCGATCGACATCTTGGACAATTAGTTAGTCATGAGGTTTCCGTTTCGGCACGGTAAGAATCGAGCCGAAGCCCTTTGCATGCCGCAAAATCAAATCGAATCGAATCGAATGGAATTGCTCATATAAAAAATAGTCGATTGACAAATCTTGTTTGGATTTATGGATATAATAATAATAATAATTAAATTTTATCCCGTAAAATCAACTATATAAGTTTTTTTATATTATTAAACTCTAATCCTTATTATATCATCATTTATATTTAAATAATAATAGAAATACTATTTTATACGATGACTTATTCGACTTCCTAATTTAACTCTTTATAGATAACTGTGGGGGGTCGTATGAGACGCCCCAAGTCAACATATAACCTTTTGTGAAAATTTATACTTAAATAAATTTTATTTTATTTTATTATTACTAACTAAGTTTTTTTGCTATCATTGTTTATGTGCATATTTGTCACATCGCTTATTGGTTGTCGAAATACATATTTGTATCATCTTAAACTTGCCTCTAAGAGGTAAATTAGGAAGTACATATTTGTCAGCATGTCGAAGTTTTTTTGCCTCTCCAATACTCTCATTTCTTATTATCTATATTCTCGTATGTCATGTATCCACCTTACATTCTTATCTCTACAACTCCCATCTTCTGCTCACGTGCTCGAGTGATAGCCCAATATTCAACGTCATATAACACAATAGGTCTAGTGTTCATTTTATAGAACTTTCAACGCTCTTCTACAATTCCATCATCCTACTTATATTCTATGTAAGATATCTTTCTTAATCTTTCCATCATTTTGTAAAAATGATCATAAATACTTAAATTATTTATTAATTTTGGCAGTCTCGAAACTGTCCGGTTCTGACTTTTGGATTTATAGTGAAATTGTAGGTCAAACTGGCGCTTACTGTTTCCTCACTGAGGAATGCATTCTCACCTATTCTTCTCGGGAGAGTTTCTCTGTTGTTAAGTCTATCCTTCGGACCGTTTGGACTTTTATTTAGCATCCGAAACTTTAGGACTTCCGCCTGGTGTACGCGACCTCCAGAACTTCTACCTACTGTCCTCGACTTTAAGATTTCCTGCCTGATATATTCTACCTGCCAAGACTTTCCACCTCGTTCCTCATACCAAGACTTCATTGCCTAGCCGCAACTAGGACTTTCCACCTACCTAGAATACACTATGAGTTTTACCTTATCTAAGCTTATTTAGGACTTTCCTACACACTCAGTCAAAGTTAGAACAACAACACATTTTAATTTTGAAGCCTTTTGTCATTATCAAAATCAGGTTCGATTAGCCGATGCTTTCAGCACCAATATACCCAACCTACTAGGCTTCATACTTGGACTGCATCCAAGACTTTACCACTACCTAGGGTTACCTTCCCCTAGGATTTTCCACTATCTAGCTTCACTGAATAGGACTTTGATCACCTGGCTTCACTCACTATGACTTTAATCTCCTAGCTTCGCTCACTAGAGTCTGACTTCACTCACCAGGGCTTCCCTCTGCCTAACCTCCTGTTAGGATTAGTCACTTAATATATTTCACACCTACCTAACCTTCGATTAGGACTTACCCTTGATAGTCATCTAGTTCTGACTAGACTTTTCTCTTTCAAACATCAAGTTATGTTTAGATCAATCATTGGTCAAATTGACCAGACTTGGGTTCATTATCAAATATCGAAACTCTGGAGATAGATTGCACCAACAAGTACAACATCTGAGTTTTGAATATGTAGCGGTCCTTACCGAAACATTACAATCAGACCCTGCAATGTGTTCCTTCTAGGAAATAAACT
>JBBPFP010000068.1:326623-350403 GCA_037974795.1 Kaempferia galanga
CAGGTTAACCAAATCCTCCAGCCGGCACTACCGGGACCAACACATAGTTTTTTGTAACTTAATTACTAATTTTATACCCTTTAGGGAAGTATTTATGTTATTAAGTGAATTTGTGTGACTAGTGTGGAATGTTTGCTGAATTGTTATTTTATTAAAGTATGATGTTGATCATTATTTGTGATATTATAAATGTTCTAGTTTTGATTTTATAATTGAGTGTATGTGGTATTATAATTATTTGTGGTATTTATTGGTGATATAATTGAGATGGTATATTTGTTGTATTGTAATTGTATAAGATGTATATACGTGAGATTATAATTATATGGGGTATAATAGCATCCGCAGTGTGCGGTCACGTGTTGCATTAAAGTGCATCCGCAGCTTGCAGCCACGCGTTGCAGTAAAGTGCATCCGCAGTGTGTAGTCGTGCATTGCAGATGCATTTTACTGCAGTGTGCTACAACACGCTGTTAAAGTGTTATGACTTTTAACAGTTTAGAATTGTGCAACATGTAATACGCACTATAGATATAACAATTGTGCACTGTGAAATTAAAGATATATTTATTATAGTGAGGCTATCTTCCAAACATGAGGAATCTATCTAATCCTCTCTTGAGCAAAGGATGCTTTCTCTAAATAATCCTGGTTTTTTTATGAAAGGCTTTGATTTTTTAATTCCCTCGAGCCAATGATAATTCCTCTAATTTTTTGTGAGTTTTTTAACAAAATACTTTAATGTATCGTAACATTATTTGTTTTTACACTTGTCATTATTTACTATGATTATTGAGTCCTCATCTCTATAATAAGGTTTTTGGTTGGTCTGCTATCTAGCTGATTATGGCATGGAGCGTGAATCATAAATTCACATGTTCAGAAGCTACATATCCCCAAGTAAAACGGAGAAAGTAAATTATAGATGATTTATTGGTCATTAGTGTACTAGTCAAGGTATGAAAGAGGACATACTTGAATGTGTCGAATTTCGACTCTAAGACCTCATATATCAACTTCTTATATTTTAACCACTACTATGTTTAGAAGCTACACGCACTGACCTATGGTAGCTAAAAGATACTAGGGGAAAAAAATAAAAAATGAATTAAATGAATTAAATTAAATTAATTGATTGAATCGGTGGAATTTTAAAATTTAGTTTAGTTAATTTAAAATTTTAATTTTTTAATATTAATTTAATTGGTTGAGTTTCAGGTTTAAAAGTTGAAATTCAATTAGACCTACTAGATCGATTTTTTTCCATTGAATCAAATAAATCCCAAAACGCTTAGCGACGGAGCCATTCCAAGCCGAGGAATGTATGCTTAAGCTTCAGATCTGTATCTCGATTTACTTTCTTTGCTCATATATGTATCTGGTTTTGGGATTAGTCTCACGGTTACCTCGATTAATTACTTTCTTCGCTCAAATATCAATATTGGGATAATTAGTTTCACCATTATCTCGATTTACTTTCTTCGCTCAAATATGTATGCTCAAATATGTATTCGGTTTTGGGATTAGTTTCCCGATGTACGACGCGATAGTAGATCCAGGCGAAATACTTCGGCATATAGTCAAGTTAAGTAATCTGTTTTTTTAATATATATGTTATACTAATGGATTAGTTTATCTTATAATTTGACCCTGTTTTATAGATAACTCTGGGAGAAAGAAACATAGACAACACCCGAGTGCAAAGTTTCCAAAATGGATCCCAGACAGATGTTACTTGGAACCCTTTCTGATCAGTGCAGACAAATCACGTGTGATTTAGTTTTAGAAAGAGAAGTTACACTCGACCATAATTCTTTCGATACCAGCGTCCACTTCATAGGCTGTAAGCTATACTTCCGCTATTTTTTATCTGTAACTCCGCACATTACTCTCTAATTTTATAGCATTAATAATATTAATGATATTTTGTTTTATTTTCAGAAATTTTAAATCTGTGAGCAAAGCATTAAGAAGGATTGAATGGTGGAAGCAAAGCATTAAGGAACTTTTTTTTTTTTTTTTTTTGACTCTAATAGGAACTACATTTTAGTAATTATCTTTAAAGAAAATTCAATTAATAATCGAATGCTCAACCTTCGGCTCTATGTATGGGTGTATTTAAGTCGCCTAATAAATTCTATAACTCAAAAACAACTAATAAATTCGATAGTCAGAAGAAAAAAAGTTATAGAATTACTAAATAAATTATTAATATAATAAAAAAATATTATCCTCTGTTGAGCTCATTATAGAGAAGATTTAGATGCAACCTAAGTTGTGAAAAACAGCTGACGCAGTATGCCTTACGAACAAACTGTGCTTGCATTTGAGATAAAGTAAACATATTATATTTTCTGTTGTCAACCTGCAAACTAAACATATCATCTTTTCTGTTGTCAATCCATTATCTAAGAGCATTCACATTTGTAAAACCTCTCGAAGAACACGTCAAAAGTAAAGAATCTTTTATATCTCTCCAGTATAAAAAAAAACCTCTCAACAACTCCTCCATAGGTTCCACGTTTTAAAACTCCTACACTACACATCTCTCTCTTAATTAAAAAACCCTTCAAATCTCATTTATATTTTATTTTTTAAAAGAATTCAAAAAGTAAATGAAGAAACAACTCCCTACCGAGGGAATCGACATGCTCTAAGCACCTACTATACCCTACAATTTATGGGGAACAACATCCCCTTTTATAACATCATTAGGTAAAAGCAATTCATGGTAATTGCATTGGATGATTTAAAAACGAATTAATGGGAGGTCAAGATTCGTATAACAGAGCACAAATAATTAAGACAAACAGAACTTCAATTCAGGCTATTGTACAAAGAATATGATATCTCAATAGCCTCATATGAGAGTTAATAATTGTTTGGATCAGAGGCGTGATCTACGATCCTGCAGTATAGACTAATTACTAAAAATTAAGAGAAATGAATAAGAAAATGTGAGAAAAAGGGTGTCTAGGACAATAGGTTAAAGCTATAATACACACCAAAAAGTGCACAAATTATATCACTTACCAAGCCATCCGTATATTTTACTCGATAGGTTGTATTTACAATGAAAAGGATACAGAAATTGTTAAATCTAAGAAAGACAATAATCTAGACATCATAGTTGTTTGACAATTGTAACCACTATATTACATGAAGAAAGAATGGGCACGTGCATATTAGACCAGTACTATGTACATCCTCAGATATGTTTTATCTTTAAATTGATCGAACTTAACACATTCAGTTACAAAACAATGTACAATATTCTTCTATTCCCAACAAAAGAGCCTCAAACGCAACACAAATTCAAATACAGCAACCACCAAAAGTATCAAGTTTGGAATAATTCATCACTTATCCAATGCTCTTGTAGGACTGACAAGCTTTTAGCTCCAACAATAGAAATGCCGAGATCAATGATTATAAATATGTGAGGTTAAGGCCAGGTTAAGTCAATCTAGATCACTGCTTGTTTTACCTTTTAAAATACAGGATATCTCTATGCATCTACGGAATGTTTTTTTTTTTTTTTTAATTCTGGCACTTGCTTTACCACAAGAATATCAGTAGCCAAATTTTTAATGAATTCTCTATCCTGATTATAAATATGATGTGGCTTTGACCTTCAATCAGGTTTGTCCAAGGAGACTACTGCGTTGTTTACCCTTTTTCAAGTTCTACAATAAGCCATCCTTAGGTATAACATCTGTTGACTTGAGTAGAAGTGACATTCGTTTTCAACAATAAAACAAGTCAGATAATTTTTATTGTTGTCTGATGAAATGACAACTGAAGGTTTTAGTTCAGGTGTTTGTGGTCACAGGTTCTTTTACAATTTTTTAGGGTAGGCTATAGCAGTAAGTTTTTTTTTATCATAATCTTAGTGACACAAAGTTATGCCCTTCAGTCCCATAAATGTCATTTCTCTAACATAATGTAAACTAGTTCTTAAGAGATTCAGAAGGAGAAAAATTAAGTCAAATAAAAAACATGGTATGCACAACAAGGAATCAAGCAAGAAAAAAAATACATAAAAGATGACAGTAATCAGTTGAACACTGTCAAGAAATAACAAAAAGAAGATCAATAGTAGCATCTATACTTGAGATATTCAAAAGAAACAAGTAGAACAAATAAAAAAAAATCGAATGCATACAAGGAAGATCTATAGTATGAGTCACAAAGTAAGTAAAGTAATAGAAGGCTTGATTCTTTAAAATCTGGATCAATGAAGTATTAGAGAAAAAAATAAATTTGGCCCTATAAGAATTTCTTTGTCTGCATATTTGATAATAAGGCAGATGACTTAGACCCTGCCTTCTAATTAGGTGAGTGCACTAGGTTACAACAATCAACCTCCACCGTAACATCTTACATTTGCTGTTAAGAGCTTCGGGAATAGGCATAGCGTACACCATCAACGGAATAGGCAAAGAATACACCATCATAAAAGTAAAACAGTGATGCAGCATCCATCTTTAGCTCATAAATTGCAATAAAGATTAAATATAATGCTAAATGGCAAGCTACATGTAACAAAAAATCCTTCATATTTCAGATGAAGGACTGACCTCACACTCCTAACTATCCAGAGAAAGCATGTTAAAACTTAATGGTGGCATGACTAATTATTCAATGGAAGAACCAAATGAACTCATTCCCATGTTAAAAACTAACAACTACAGAACCTACTTATTCGGCAAAACACAACACATGCACCGACACTTGCAGTGCTCTGGACGCCATATCTTGCAGAAAAGTGCAAATTGTACCTTCAATTTTTTGAGGAAGACTAGATTTTTAAGAAGCAGAAGACATATCCATGAAGCTCAGGGAAACATTCTCCACTCCCCTTAATATCTTTCACATTATTTTCCCTCATTGCCAATGGCCACATCTCCAGCGCCTTGTCCTTTCTTTTCATGAACGACGTCCAAGAAGAAGTCTGTCAAAGCTTTCTCATAGTTTGGCATTTTTGCATATCCAGGAAAATAGTTGATGTCGATCACAAGGTAGTGGTTCCCAACCTTCACATCCCTGATCACATCAAAATTGAAAAGATGTAATCCCGTAGCCCGCCTCAAACCTCTAGCTATCTCCGTGACAAAGCTCAATGGAGGCATCTCTGCCTCATCCAGATGCATGTAGTATTCTACCTCCGTTGGATCCTGTGCAGTCAAATTGGACACCTGGGAGAAAGTGACGGCCCCCTCAGCAGACTCCAATTTATCTTCAGAGACATCAGGAAGGGACTTCCTTCTCACGCACTGCACGTAATCCCCCACCACGTACACCTTGAATATAACCCCGCCGTGGTTTACAAACTCCTGCAGCACAAGCGGTGGTTTAAGCTTTAGCAGGCCATCACGGTGGAAAACAAGCGACATCTTATGGGACTTAGCACTGCCATCGGCCACCAGGGGCTTAGCAATGACAGGGAAGCGAAGGGCCCCGACGACGCCAGAGTTGGAGAGGGCGGCAGAATCATAGATCACGACCTGGCTAGGAATCCCGAAGGTCTCCCGCTCCTGTGGGATTTCGAGCTCCGACACTACCTGAAGCATAGAGATGCGATTATGGAGCCGCTCGATAGCCCGGGGTGGATCCACGATGGGGACGCTAGGGTTTCTTGCGGCAAAATTCTCGAGCTGACGATTCCATTCCTCGCCGTAGAGTTTGTGGATCACACAATCGAAGGGGCCCTGGTCGGCAAGGGGCCGGGAGGTATCGATGGGGGCAAGATCGATGCCCCTTTGTCGTGCAAGGTCGACAAGCGATGGCTGGATGAAGCTCTGCTGTTTCTTGGGAGCGAGCGCGTATCCAACAGAAAATCTCCGAGGGTTCTCCGCCATGGCGAGCAGCTAATCCCTGGCAATTCTTCTTCCTTAATCTCAGATTGCCAGCGAAACAAACCGCATTTTAGAGCACAGATCAGCCGGAATCTACGATTCTCGAGCAGAAATCGTTGATTTCCAAGAGCGAAACATGGAAAGAAAACAAAAATAAATTAAGGGTTATTCCCCTCTTCTCGCTCACTGAAAGGTGAAAGCCGAACCAAGGATAAGAATGAATCAATCGGGCGAGGGAAACGCGATGGGAAGCGGGAGAAGCGACTGCTGGGGTTGCCCTTATTTTTCCAGCACGACGGCGAGTTGGAGGAGGTGCCGTCACTCGCGGTGACTCCTCCGCCCTGGCGCCAACCGAGAAGCGATGCCGCATGCGGAACGAATCGATGCGAAGGGAACCACGCGCTTCCCATCCAAACGCACCGTGACGTGGCGCCCCAAAAGCCGTACGCTGGCGGTTCAACGGAAGCAAAACGAGCATTTGGGATCGGAAGGGCGGGAAGAGTTCAGGCGGGCCCGCTAGGCCCCACCTTACCTTTGAAAGAGAATCTCGCACACACGAAAATGGTATCAACAGACAGTTATGAGTTGCCTATTATTTGCATTTATATTTGAATTTGAAATTAAATTATTAAAAAACGATAAAAGCAAAATTTTCAAATAGCACCTAGACATTTTAGAAACTCTGACAACGTATTTAGGTGGACATGCCAAAAACTATATAACTACTTCGGGTGGACTAAGCACGACGCGAGTCACTGGTCAAGTCTGAAGCCATCGCCGCACCACCACCGGCAGCCCCGTGCTCTCGTCGTCTTCCAGCGACCCTTGTCTCCCCCATTAGTCCTCCTCAGCCACTGAATTGAAAAGGCGATTGGAAGCCGCGTTCTCTCTCTTTCTGTCTCGCCATGGCTTCAGATAGCTTTCCCGACAGGCGACAGGGCCGCTGTCTTCAAAAAGCTCATGGCTAAGCCGGAGAACAAGGTGATGCACCCAACTGTCAAGCCTCTCCGCTCCTGCTTCTTCGAGCTGTTTTCCTCGATTGGGGTGTCCTAGGGATGCAGATCTTGATGTGGATCTGATGGATTCGCTTCTTTTTCTACTCTGCAGAACGCCAAGAATCCAACCTGGGCGTCGGTCACCTACGGGATCTTCCTCTGCATCGACTGCTCCGTCGTGCACCGCAGCCTGGGCGTGCACATTAGCTTTGTCAGGTAAGTTTTTTTTTTTTTTTTTGGTTTCTCTTTTTTGCTCTACATGGTTTGGCTTTTAGAATGCTCAATTGTTTGCTCCTTAGAAATTTCCCTTTTTTGTTTGACACTGAAACCCTAATTAAGCCAGAATGGATCTCAATGTGTCATTATTTGTATTAGCCGAATCCTTCTGTATTTCAGTGGAATCTTGCTAGCTGTTTACAAAAGGGGGATCAATTCAAAAACCCCTTCATTTTTACCAAGTGATTGGAATTATGTTTCTTTTTTTCTCTTGAAATTTTATTCCCTGTCTTTTATGTAGGTTTTGCTATTCTATCGTAGAAAAAGAACCCACTTGGTTGTCAATACATAATCACCTTGTAGTTGCCTTTTTATTTATCTAGCAAATCACAAAATAATATATACTGCCTTTGATATTTGGAGGTTGAGCCCCTCAAAGCGTTCGTCTCCTTTCCATTTTTCTTTTCAAGTGTTCTTATCCTGCGTTCAATACCATTTCTATATTATTTTTCATCATTAACTTGCAAAGCTTTGCTAGAATGTCATAGTATCTATTGTAGGTCTACAAATTTGGACTCCTGGACTTCTGAACAACTTAAGACAATGGTTTTTGGAGGCAACAACTGGGCACAAGTTTTCTTTAAGTTGCATGGTGGACAGATGGTGGCAAAACTGAGGCAAAGTATACATCTAGAGCTGCTGAGTTGTATAAGCAGATACTTTCAAAAGAGGTTGCAAAAATCTTCACAGAAGATAATGCCATCCCTTCGTCACCTGTTGTTCCATCTACTTCATCTGGTACTGTCAATGGATTTCCTGAACTTAAACTTGTAGATGCGCCCAAGGACAGCTTGAATGATGAGAAGCCCAAGCGTTAAACTACACATTCACCTAAAGCTCCAATTTGTTCTACAGTCTTATCATCTATCAAGAAACCCATTGGTACAAAGATTGGAGGGAAGACTGGTGGGCTTGGTGTGAAGAAGCTTACAACTAAGGTAATTTTCTACTTTTAAAGTTTGATTAGTCCATAATCTCAAGCACTAGCTGATCGCCGGTCATCTATAGTACTTAGCGTCTTTGTTAAATATCTAGTAAAATTGATGTCTCATGTGCCTTGGTTTTCTTTCCCTCTTCCCAGTATTCGCTCTTAACTGCTTTCAAGGTTATAAACTCATTAATAAGGTGCTTAGTGCTACTATGTACGAACCTCATGCATGTAACAACTAGAAAATAGTGGGCTGTTACCATGAACCTTTAGAAATCTGCACTATGGCATTTCATCAACTTTCTTTAAAACCCTCATGTATCATTAAGATGAAAAACTAGATTTTTGTAATTTCTGGTTCATAGTCTCCATACTTAGAGAGCCCTTTTGTTTTTGCTACAAAAGGTACTTTTTTATTCATGTTTTTCCATTTAATGGGTGTCGTTGTGTGTGTGTGCGTGTGTGTGTGTGTATGTGTGTGTGTGACTTTCTGAAATATTTCAGCCAAATGAAAGTCTCTATGATCAGAGGCCTGAAGAACCAGCTCCTGCTGCAACATCTTTAGCTAAATCAAAGATAACAGATGCCCCATCATTTCCTTCTCGGGTTGAGTATGTGGAGAACACTTCAAATGATAATAATGCTGGAGGTGCTCAAGTGATTGAACATGTAGCTCCACCAAAATCTTCAAGCTTCTTTGCAGAGTTTGGAGTAGACAGTGGGTTCCAAAAAAAGTTAAGCTCAACTTCATCAAAGGTGCAGGTATACTGCTTCTAAGATATTTTATCAGTATGTTGATGTTGATGCGTATTTAAATTTGTTTGTATTATTTCTTCAAGATTTAAGTACTGAAAACGAATGCTATAAATTATCTTACAATGTTTTCCACTCTAATTGTTAGGTTTGGCTAACAAAATTTGATCAAATATCTTTGCCATCACCACCTTTGATATTTGTGGCTTAATATTTTTCATTAATAGATTGAATATCTGTTGTTCAGGTGTTGATATTAAGATTGTTTACCAATTCTTCTATAATAATATACCATTCCCTCTTCTGTCATCATATTGCATAACATAGTAAGCAACCATATCTTCCAAATTGGATTTGAATTAAAAATAAGAACACTTAAGAAAACAAAATAGTAATAAACAAATAATAAAATAAAATAAAATAAAAAATGAGACCAAGCCCTGAAAGATGAGAAGCTGAACTGAAGCAGCCCAACCTCGATTGACAATCAGGTCATCTTTTCAACCTGCATTTGTTTAGGGTTTTGAGTTCATGACTAACCATGCAAGGCAAATTGCAAACAGAATATCTGCATGCTGCAGTATTTTATATCTTAAACTGAATGATTGTTTGTTTTTTTAAGCTTTAATCTGAGCCCATTCAATATGTTATTTTTTGCATTTGACTGTTGTTGCTATATTCTTTTTGAACACTTCAATCCATTGCTCATTATATTGCTATTTTCTATTTTGAAATATGGTTAACTTTTATTTGAACTTCAACAGGATAGTAATGAGGCAAGGCAGAAATTCTCCAATGCAAAGTCAATTTCTTCAGCACAGTTCGTTGGAGATCAAAACAAAACAAGTAGTGACAATGAGACGCAGAGGACCCTGCAAAGGTTCACGGTATGTGCCATTTACAACCATAATTTGTGTCAAAATTGAGTGTGGCACAAAATGTAGTAGATTTATGAGCCAATGCTGGGGAAGTAGTAATTTGATGTTTTTATGCTATTATTATATTTTGAAAGTGTTTCCATTTTTTTATTTACATAGGACTCAAATGTCATTTCAAAGTGCCAATCTGTTCGGTAATGGTACAGAAGATGCTGGTGTAGATTTTGCTGCTGCAGATCTCATCAACCGTATCTCTTTCCAGGTATTCAATTTTCTGATTAATTGTTCATGATATGCTCATGGATGATTTTCATTGTATTGCTTTCCATCTTAAGAAACTTCATAAGTTTCATTTCTGATGGTTTCATGAGCAATGTTTTTAAACTGACTAGTTGGTGAACCGGTTGCCTTGGTTCTTTGATTTTCCAGCTTGTTTAACTGGAAACTGTCGATCCAATGACCTTGCTGTTCGAGTCCAGTTTTAAAAACACTGAATGTGGTTTTCAAATTGGCTATTAGGCATTTAGGGATTCGGTTAAAAGTGTCATCCTTGCCTGGAATATGTTGTCTCTTGATTTACTTCATGTATTCTATGCATTTTTAGGTGTCAGCGGATTTATCTTCCCTCACGAACCTTGCTGGGGAGAGTGGCAAGAAATTGATTTCCATTGCTTCCAGCCTTATCTATGATCTTCAAGATAGAATCCTTTAGGCGAGTTAGCATGCATTATCAGTGACTGGCTGCTATTGGTTCCAACATCACAAGCGTTTTTTTTTCCGAAAGTGGTTACTGAAACTTAGTTATTGTACGAATGGTATTTTATTTTATAAAAAAAAAAAAAAAACTTAGTTATTGTACGCATTTTCTAATTACATTCGATCTGTTATGTAGCTATTATTTCATCAAACAGAAGTTTGTGCATCTCATTTCTACTATTTGCTAGGATCGATATTTGATTTGTATTTAAAAATGAATGCATCCACTCTTCTCATGAGTACATACAAAGCTTGAAAAATAGTTTATAGATTTGTATATGGCGTGGACCCAAATAAGTAGCAAGCTTGAAAAATAGTTTATAGATGAAGGCAAATTTATTCGACGTTATGATAAAAAGCCTAAACAAAAAATTAATTCAGTTTTTCATCGTTAATTCTTTCCATTCAATTTTCTTTCATAGTACTCACAAATAACATTTTAACTCTCCATACGATATAGCAACTACTATAAGCTCAAAAAGTGAGGACTGCAAGCATAAAAATGGGCTCATTAAAAGTGCAAAACGTTGAATCATCAAACCAAAAGTTGAAGATGGGCATCAGAAGCAGAGTCCGAGCTCTGATCATGGCTTCATGGTTTAAGAAACACTATTTTGGTGCAACAGAGGTCAGCATCTATCATGGAGATAAAATCCAAAGTTCAATCAGAAACCACAAAAACAAAATTGGGATCCCGTGTATGTTACTCCTGCCTCTGGTGCTCAAACGGGCATATATGGGAATCCTACTGAACTATAATGCTCTTGTTTGAATTTTCAGCATGTTGGTTATCCTGGGGAGCAGTGCCAGGGACTCCAGAGATACTAGTGCTCATTTCCTGCACAGGCGGCGGGTTAACAACAGTTATTGGAGCAATGCTATCGGACAAATGGCCCTTCATTTCGCGGTGTTCCTGGCAGATAGCACACCAATGCATACAACAATGGACCATGCAAGAGTCACACGGAGAGTCCTGTAATCACAAAAAGAAAAGAGACTTGGAATGAAGAATATTACTCAAACCCAAGCTAGATGTAGGCATCGAGCATCTGTGCACAATGCAATCAGCAGATAAAACATACAAGCTAGCCAAATAGAAGATAGTAGAACGCAGGTTTGTAATAGCAGTTTGTGAAATATTATGGGCACAATGTTCTGATGATCTAGTGAATATAAAGTAGTTAAAACCCAAATGGCATCTCAAAGGAACCTAACCTGGTTTCTCTTACAACTAGTTCCATATTTAAGGTATATGAACGAAGTACTTTATCACTTGTTCGATGTCCAAGTAATTTAGGACTGGATACCTAAACCTTGAAATGCTAGAAGATCAGTGTGACACCAACTTTTGTATTTGTGAATCCTTAATAGAGAAATTAAATTAATGGCTCGCACCAAGGAACTTTTGAAAGAACCGACTGATAGTAGAGAAGAGGATGAAATAATGAAAGACGCTATTGAATTCTTAAGACAGATAGTAGAACAGAAAAGCAGGGTTGGATGAATTTCCTGTTAGCGGACCATTATAATCTTTCAGCGGTGCAATGCTATAAGACGATGCATTAAAAACTCACAAACAAGAAAAAATCAACTGTTAAAATGAATTTCTTGAGAGTAGAAGCTCTAAATGGTAAATAACAAAATAGTAGAAAGGGAAAAACAATAATTCACCTTGAGATGGTATTTCTTTTGCAGTGTTTGTCTAAATATACCAGTATAGACACCACACATCCACCATGAAAATACTAATGCTTCTCCAATCAAAAATGATGTTTTTGGGTCAATGCCATGGAAAAGCGCTGTAGCGGCTCCAAGTAAAATACCACCTTCAACACAGATAGCATGGCATGTACAAGGGCTTGTCCATGGGATATCTTCGTTAAGCGTCTCGACATTGCGCCCAAACAAGACGCAAGGACATAAGAGTCCTGTCCAACCTATCATGGTCCAAACAAAATTATGACACTGCCCATAGTAGACAATATAATGAGCAGAAAACCGTATTTAGCAACATAATCTTTTGAATAGAATATCATGATTATGATATAATGATAGAACTACAAAGTATCCCTTCCAAAGGTGGCACAGGCACCCACACCTTAAATTTTGTAAATAATGGTTAAATGGTGTGGAGACTGTAGTCAGCTTATGCAAAAGGTAAAATCTGAGGGGATAAAAGATTGAAGTTTTCCCTCAGGTGTATTGTTCTTCATTCTATGTTTAGTTTCAATGTTGTAAACGAGCAAAAAAGCAGATAGGGATCGAAACAACTCAGCAACCAAACAAGAATCAGGAAGTTTCATTTATCCACTAAATTTTCACTTTCTTTTGAAAATGACTCTAGTTTTCCTCCTAGATTTTGAATGAACATATGAAAGTTATATTAAAAACAGTTTTTTTTTGGGTTTGTTTTCAACAAAGAATCATGAACTAATGAGAGCACTTACAGCTCTCCGGATCCTCAGAACAGCCACAAATTCCAGTCGTCCAAGCTTCATCAGCAGGTGGCTCATAGCTTTCGGGAAGGGACTGCCCGCACTCGATGCATCGTCGAACCTCCAACTGCCCAAAGAAAAGCAGGCACACGCGCTATTATACTGCAAAGATCGATCTAAATCTGAAGTCGCCTCCAAAATCCAAAACATGAAAACCAAAAAAAAAAAAAAAAAAATCAACAAAATTCAGCTTCCTATCAAAGGATAGTCCGGTTTTACAACCCTAACCTGGGGAACACGAACTGGCTGATTCAGCTCTCCAGGGAGGATCTCCTCCAACGGAGCATCCTGGTCCTTGGTGAGTTTCACGTACCTCGATGAGACCGGCTCGTCTGACATCTTCAGGGAAAGAGCAGGGACCAAATGGCGCTCCGGAGAAAGAAAGTGAGAATGAGGAAATTGACGAACACCAAGGAATCGCGGACAAGCACCAGCATAGGATCCGGAAATGCGGGAGGAGGATGGTTTGGATTTCGTCCTGCAGGTTCAAATGAAGGGTTGGACGGAGAGGATGATCACCGGCCACGTTTGCGGTAATCATCATCCTTCGAAGCCGGATCAGTTTCAAACTTCTCTTTTCTAAAAATAGAAGACATTGGGAAGGTCGATAAAATTATCCATCTCTCCTCTCTCAGCTTAAAGAGAAGAAGTTAATAGTCTTCCTTCTTTCAAGAAAACAAGATGATTGACAGAAAACTATCTATAAAATGCAATGCCGACGCATCTCAAGTGAGAATCACCATTTGATCGAGTGCTCGCAGGAACAGATGCATAGACAAGTTCATGTAGGTGTGCTTCGTGACCATGTGGATGCCCTGAGTGGCCACCAACGAAAAGTAAACCTAAAATGGCGCGAAAAGAGTTCTATTGTGCTCTTCCGCTGCAAACTTCGGCGGCGGAGGCCAGGGCGGCGATTCAAACTCGGGGAAAGGGCAAGCTGGGAGTTTTTGTACAGGAAGAAGGGCCAAATAGGGTTGCAGCTGCGCTTCCTGCGGAGGAACCGTTGGATGCCGCCTCCGTGACTGATGTGTCACGCATCAGAGTGACACGATGAGAAAAAACCCTAAACTTCCAAATTCCCTTCGATCTTTTTTCTTCTTCTTTTCGTGCTACTACTCTTTTTGCAGTTTTGCTATGGCTGCGTCCTTCTTCTTCAGATCGATTCAGCGCCTTCCTCTCCGTACTCCCGGAACCTTCGCCGTCAAAGTTAACGTCGCCGCTCCACCAATCCGCCGTCTCCCCTCTTTCTCCAGGTGAGCTACCTACCCAAAAAAGATACTCTCTTCGGCAACATGCGTTGATTTGGATATGTATGGGCTCTGAATGAAGGATTCCCGTCGAACTGGGTTGCTGCGGTGCCTCTCTCTTTCCTTTCCACAGCGCGGTGGCGGGGGCGAAGATGACTTCGCGGCTGAGCTTGGCATCTCGGAGCAATCGAGATATCTCACAGTGCTTCCTTGGCTGCGCTTGCCGAGGACCCTAGAACACTCGACGCTCCGCTCTATCAGTACCTGAATTGTCTGAACCATCAACATTCATGCCTTGTGTTGAGGATGGTTTTCTTTGCTCAAAATTTATCGAATCGGTTGTTAATCATTGAATAACTATCCTCGTATTTTTGTTGCAAACCTCGGATAGGATTCTTGAGGGATTGATTGCATATATGCTTACTGTTCCTTTTCCCTTGAAGACGCATGAATGAGACAATTTCTGGCTTGCTTTGGAACAAGAACGACAGGCATTTGTGTGTTTTGTCAAATGAAAATATGAAACAAAATTCAATTCCTCTGAACTCATGTCAAAAATGTTCACGAATAGGTTTTTATCATATTAAAAACTCATCTAGTAAGTTCATCAGTAATTAGGCACGCACAACTCAGTTTCAAGTTCAATAAACATCAGTCAGCGTTCAGATTCCAAAACAAAAAAACTAGATAAAAGACGTAGTAAACAGCGACCATTTCATTGTTAACTTTGGTTATCCTCACAGCAGTGGAATGCTGCCATCGCTGGAAAGCAACTAGCAGCAAAATACCGCTGGCCTGTTGTTAACTGCATCTGTCTATATATTACAACTCTTAACAGAAAAATAAAACGATGGAGCAAAAGGTACTTTGGGTGTTCCTTTACTTACGGTAAGACAATCCATGTCTCCAACTATAGAACCTTCGACTAGATTTTTGAGGTGAGAATGTGAGGCCAAACATTTCTTTCAGAGCATGCCCTTGCTCTAGAAGTCCAAGCAAGCTTGCCACAACGGATGCACTCTCCCTAACATGTTCTAGGTCCTCGGGTTCCGACCACAGGCGCCGAGCAAGCTGCATTCTTCTCTGCTTTGAGTCTAATGCAATTCCCCACTTGCAATAGAGGTTCTCTCTTTCCACTGCAGACAAACTCTTCTGCATCTGTTTGCAAAGCATGTCTCTCTCACGTCGAAGCAATCTTAAACTGCCCAAGAGGAAACAAGCCTTGTCTTAGTAATCAATTAGGCTATGTTTTCTTAAAACAAATTTGAAAACTGTAGCACAACTGATGGAACCTTGATGTGGAAGTGGAACTCTGACCGACAGTTAATGCTTCGTCAATGTTTTGCCGAGCAAAAGAGCTCTTTAAAAAGGATAATCTCCTGAATTCCACTTCCATGTAAATAGAGTCTGTTGGATCGCCTGTGAATAGCATGTAAAAGCAAGTCCTATGAACAAAGGAAACATTACACTCATGCCAAAGCGCAACTATATCTCGTTGCTTTTTCTCAAATTCCCTAGGCCATTCAGAAGGAGATTGCAGTGGATCTAGAGTTGGTGCCAAATTGAGATCCTTCTCAGGGTCCTCAGCTTCAAAATCTTGGACCAAATTCCTTCCAGTTTTCTGACGTCAAAGCAAGATATATTACACCAATTGTTTTCAACTTGAAGTTTGCATGCATGGCTAGTTAAAAATATTTAATCATTAACATGATCCATAATTAGGTTCCTCATCATCCAGGAAAAAAACTACGAAGTGAAGATTTAATGTTAAAAAGGGGGAAAAAATCTACATGATAAACCTTCAAATATATAAGCACCACAAGAATAAAAGGCCAGCAAATCTCAGTAAGATGCCAACTGTTCCAGTTGCACCCATCTTGAACTATTTTTGAAAATAAATTTAGGGGTTACGTCCAGATGAAGCCATGGTTAACCACAGTGCAAATGTTAACTCGAAGGGGCAAATTGGGTGAGAGGGAAGTTTTGTGAACCAGTATCATTGTTAATCCATCACTACATCCATGAAAAGATTTGAACAGTTTATTGACATATCTGTAACAACTCCAAGTCCATGTCGTTGACAAATTCAGATATCACACCTCATAAAGTCAACCATTTCACGCCTATAATTTTATAAATATTCATCCGAACTACATGGCCCAATATTACTCACACTGGAGTACAAGTGCCAAAACAAATTTGATTTCCAAATTTTAAACATGGGTACCGGAACACAAGCAAAGCTCAAGTATCACAATTATGAATTATAATATTATGCTATTAATATGTAATTATTAAAGATATCAAAATATAACAAATTATGATTTAATATAATATAAAAATAAGTACTACTACTACGGTTTAAAATCTTGAAACGTGTTGAAGTTTCGGCTTTTAACTAGGTAAATACTATTTGGGTACAATGTAGTGGTGATGTATGATGTCAATGACAAATTGGAGGCGGAGGGATGACAAAGATGGAGGCGGAGGGATGAAAAAGAAAGAGAAGAGAAGATAGTTATATGTGTAAGTTTGGACTTTGTGTCACATCTAAAATGCTACAGTTTGAACATTGTCATAAGCTATAAATAATTATTATTATTATTTAAATTCATAAAATAATTTTATTATTGTTGATCTCAATATGATCTTAGCCCTCAAGTTTCAAAATTAGCGAACCTTCTCAATTTCACCCAAGCCAATCCAAATAGGTAATCAGCATATCCAATTTGGGATTATTTGGATGAAGTTGAGATATTACCTAGGCTGCACATCAACATGTTTAAAATTTCATAAGCCTAACTGAAACTTGCATATTAAACCTCATGGGTCAAATTTAAATTATGCCTACTTGCATTCTTCTGTTAATCGAGCTATTCAAATTTGTTTTAGTTATGTTAAACAAGCAAATAAATCACATGAAGTCACTCAGCCAATGAACCTGGGAAATAATTTAATACCTAATGATCTAGAGATTATTGTTAAAGTGAAATTTTCAAAAAAAAAGTATATTTTTGCCAACGTTGTCACTACATTTTCTTTCTTCATTATTATCTCTCTTGTTGTTGGCTTGTTTTGCTGTAAAACATTATACATTGATAACATGTTTTGCTAATTATAGGTTAGATAGTTATAATCAATTTCCCTTGTAAAAGAATTTCAAGGGTAAGTCTGCAAAAGATAAACCAACTTAGAACAATATGCTAACAATTAGATATGCACTCTGCAGCATTGCTGTAATGAATAATAGAAATGGCAATAAAGAATATGATTAAATATTTATTCAGCATGGAGAGCATACCTGATCATCAGTGAATTCTTTTCCAGAATGAACATCATCCATCTCGTTGACTTCTGTGTCGTCAACCAACCTGTCCATCTTGATACTAGAAGTAGCTTCTGAGTTTAATTTCTGTAAATTAAATGGTGTGGTATCTACAGAAATTTGAGATACACTTGATGATAGATCTTTACTATTATCTCCAAAGTCCAAGGCAAGTCGTTTCTTTTGTACTCCCTCAGGCCTTCCAGGGAATCCATTCAGAGATATATCAGGTGGTGTACTAACTTCTTGGAACCAAATTGAAGAGCTCGTCATTGTTGCTCTACAACTTCTACTTCTACTTAATGGAACACCTCTAAAGCTTTGATCTTGCCATGTTGAACTTGGAGAGGATCCATCTGGATATACCTTCACAAGGTTGATAAGTGTCTTCTTTACATTCTGAAGATGTTGTTCCAATGTGACAGGATCTGCAATTGTTAATCCTTGATTGGGTTGTTGTTCAGGTTCATTATTAAGGTCATCATGCTCTGGAGTTGTGATACACAGCTGTTGGAGACTGTTGCTTCCTTCTGCCGACATGGACTTTGAATCTTCATGTACAAGTGCACCATTCACTTCAATGCAGTGGACATCCTGACAAAGTTCCTCAAACTCTTTTTCACTTTGATTGTCATTTGACTCAATGAACTCGAGATTTTTAACTGTGTGTCTTGGTGGTGGTGTAACATGGTTTCCAGTTTGTTTATACTGATTGTATGAAGTTGCAAATTTTGAGGGGCCAGAATCATTACAAAGATCAGCAATATCTGAAGGCTCAGATGTTGAAAATAAATCATCGGACATACAAGTTCCATTGAGTGCTGGGGTTTGGCTCGACTCATCCTAAGAGGAACATAAAAACTAAATAAATAGAGAACTTACATGAATCATTAGATATTTTCAGACATAAGAATGGGCACCCATTGTCTTGAAGAAGGATCCTTTTGGATAGCTTGCAGAAAATCCTCCAGTCGAGACTGGGCCATATCTCGTTGCTGGACCAACTTCTTTACCTCACTCTCCAACTATAAGATATGGATTATAATTTCAGTTGACTTCTAAACTTGTAGAGTGCTGAGAATATCATAATCATTCTATTATACAATACCTGATTGCAATATAACATGGTTTGTTCTTAAGTTAATAGAACATTACAAAATGCTACCCTTTCATGTCAAACAATTACATGATTGACAACCCAGCAAGAGAAATGATTGAGAAACCATATTTTTCACAGGAAACATAGATTTCATTCATCTTAGATTGACCAATATAGTCTCTATGGAGCACAATGGAAGGGAAAAAAACCATGTAACTACTGATTCCAAACAGTGAATTATTCTTGTACCAAATACGAATTATAGACATAAGATACAGTGAAGTACAAAAAATATGGATGATATAAGAAAAGTGAGTTTTAGATTTGAGTGAAAAGTTCTTGCCTTTTTAATATGAAGATCCTTCTCCCTCAGCAATGCTTCAGCACTTGGATATATTCCTGAATATCTCATTTCACTCTCCAATCTTGCAAGTTCTTTTTGTAAATGTTTAACTAATGCCTTATCTGACATAACTATATTCACTTGTGCACTCGTAGCAACCTCTTTTGCACAACTTGCAAACAGAAGAGTGTTTCTGGATTGCTCGATATGGCTTCTTGCAGGACTCATTGTGCAAATAATGGCAGTCCTTGCATTACCCCCCAATGATGGTTGCAATATCCGTGTGAGCTTTGAATCCCGATATGGAATGTGCCCATTTCTTCCCTTGCTGTGCACACCAATTACAGTGATAGATAGTTATAAATTAACAAAAGAAGAGTTGTTAACTTGACAGGACCTTGCAACATCAAATTAAGGGGGAAACACCAGATTATTCTAACTTCTTAACATAATCTACAAATTATGGATCATCACTTAACCTCTAGAAAACATTGAGTGTTGAAAAATATATATGGTCAGCTTCCATGCAATTAATGGTGTCTTCAATCCCAACATATTTTAGTGCATCCAAGATTTCTTTGACAAGCACTTACAGAATAATGATAATGCAGAGAAGACAGTACCTCTTGAACACCAAAATTACTGTTACTTGATCATGGACTTATCCCTTGGATTATTTATTTTGAAATAATAAAAAGAAAAACTAATTTTTCTCTCCGAGTCATAGAATATAGGAAAGTGAGTCAATAAGCATGAAAAACCAGATGACAAAGTTCAACATGATAAATCTCAAGCTGTTTAAACAACTCAAAATATACATTAAGCATGTCAAAAGGAATAGCTTCAATGGATAGATACCAACAAAAGTAAAAAGCAAAGAAAGGATTAAAGAGAAGCCTTGACAACCTCAGCTTGCGAATAACAGATCCAAGTGTCAGCAAGCTTCGATTTATGTGGCAACCCTCTTTAAGCCTGGTACCAGCAGATAGTGCCTGAGATGCACGTTCACTCCCTGCTAGATCAACAAAATTCTGCATGCAACAAGCAGACAACACTTACCAAGAATCTTCCTTTAACATATATGAACTATGATAAAATAAAAAGAATAAAATGAAAACTATCAGCCTACCACACTAGCCACAAGTGTGCTCGAATTGTCTTTTCCCAGAAACTCCGTTGCACAACTTTCAACGGTCTGCAGTGTTGATACACCACATGAAATATCAATATGATTCTTCCAAACCAGAAACATATTTTGTTTAAATTATATAGACTAGAAAAAACAGACCAAACGGAGAATTTGATGAGATCGGGAGCTTGTTTCATTTAGAGTAGTCTCCCCTATCTTTCTCTGAGCTAATGGAAATGAATGCTTGTAGGGTTAAGTACATTTCAATTATCATAAGGAATATTCCTTGACAAATTTTATATAAATTACCTTCACACACAGAAATGAGTGCCTTGAGGTGGTTCCAATCCTTTAATATTTCCTCTGTAAGTTTCTCAATTACTGTTCCTTTCTGTAAAATGGATTTTCCTTTCGCCTTCAAATTTATCAGAGGTGAGAACAAACATCCAGATGAGAAACATTACCTCTGGATCGTCTAAAAGCCTAAGGGGAGCAGAATCTGCACTTAGCAGATCTTTAACAGCCTCATTGTAAATCTCTATTGCTGAAAACTTCAGCACAAATGTTCTCTCATAATGCTGCAAAGGAACAAAATGTGAAGGGCTACTTGAATATCAGAGCAATCATTGTAAAACCAGTATTACCTTAAGTATATATTCATATATGTCTAATGCAGTGTACTCAGTTATGCCAGTCATTGTGTATGTTTTCCCGCTGCTTGTTTGACCATAAGCAAAAATAGTAGCTGGAAAGAATCACATAACTTTTAATTTTTTTTAACATATGCCAGCAAAACAGAGTGATATAATTGTACACTTACAATTAATCCCGCTAACTACGGAAAGAGCAACTTCTTTAGCCCCTTCCTCATACACTTGTTTGGTGGTGCAATCACTTCGAAATACTCTGTCTATTAGAAAGAAGTGAAAGGTGGAAACAAAATTTAATTTAAAAGAGCTTTACTATTGGCATCCGAGCCAAAACAGTATCATGTTGAAAAAAAATTAGGCAGGATATTTATCTAATACTACATGGATTCTCATGAAATAGAGAAGTTTGTGTGGCCAAAAAATTCATGTGAAAGTAAATTAAATTGTGAGATCAAGTTGCATTATCCAAAGATTTTTCATAGTTGAAATGTGCGTGGCTTCTGGCTTGTGGGAATACCTATACATTAGTGTCACACAAAACCACATCAAGTTCACCTGTTAAGTAAATGAGGTGTCAAGTGAACAAAAGAGAAACAACAGATCAATCTCACCAAATGTGCAAGCTGTTGGACTCATTGACCGCTCAGATAGGTTATTCCTGAATATGATGGTCGTATCATTGATGCACTCCCAATCACAGGGATCATTGGCCGCCACCTCCTTCTCACTCAGAGGCCTCAGTCGAACTGAAACAAAAATCTTCTCCGCCTTCTCACCATCTCTTTCACCAGAAACCGGCTCCATCTTCTCCCACCGAGCCAGCTCCTCTCTGCCAGCCGCCTCCATTCTTCGCCTCTAACTCCTACACGATTTGCAACAAGCCACGAATATAAAGCAAAACCACCAAGTGGCCGCCAAACGAACAAGAACATATTGGCCTAGCCTAATTCACTCTTAGCTCAAGTTGAAGAATCAGTGATGAATTTCTGCAAGAAATGGAACAGATCAAGAGTGCCTAACTGGGGAAAAAACCATTTTTCTTTCCAAATTTGTCATTTTCCGGGTCAATAAATCAAAATATGTGATCATTATGCTCGAACAAACGCCGGCTTAGAGAAGATAAACAAGTCCTACAGCAAGGTTAAAAAAAAAAAAAAGTGGTTGGATAGGGTTTTGCGACAGCGGGATCTGGACTAGCATCTGACAAGCCAGAACCTACGGCAAGAACAAGCAGAAGCATTTGACACATGAAGAGCTGGGGAGCAGACAGGGAGGGCATAGTCAAGGGCAAGCATTGCAGGCATCCAGCTAGAAAGGAATCAAAAGACATTTCTTCCAAATGTGGATTTCAATTGGAAGAAAAGCATAACCAATCCTACCAGGGAAGAGCCGTCTCAGGCAACGGCCGGCAGAACCACCGGCCAGGGCCGCCTCCGCCTCCTCCCTGCAATCCGCACAAGCAGCGGCAGCAACGACCCACGCTCCTGCCTCGCGTTTTAAAAAAGGGGCGCATACTTCCACACTCGCCCAGAGCCGTTATTTTCTTCCGTTACGATGCCAAAAAATCATTAGATTAATGCATCTAAATTATATTCATTAATTCTTCGATTTGATAGATTTCGTATTCATCTGGTCAACTGTTGTTTTCATCGTAATAATAAATAAATTAATTACTATTAGGAGACGTGCTTAGCACTTCTCCTCCGTGAGGCAATCCTCAGTGAACACTATTTATCGTGAAGCAAAGTCAAAGGAATTATAAAATGTACTCTTTTGTCTTCGAGATAAAGAGATAATAATTAACTTTTGATCAAAGAAATCGATAAACAAATACCTACCAATCAACTGTAAAGAAATTAACGTTTTGAATCGTTCTGAAGGCCTTCTTTTTGTCTCCATCAGGCGTGACAAATTCCTTATAGTTCGTCAGTCAATTTTAAGGGGAAATTTCTCCATCAAAATTCATTCCGAGTTTGAAAGTTTCTTATAATGTCATCATCAAGTAACGGTAACTTAACGGTGTCAACAATTGAAGAATAAATTATATGTTTTTAATTACTCATATAAACTTGTAAGCGGGCCATTCGGGCTGTCTCGTTTATTCCTACGTGATCCATTTAACTTTGGGCCCAATTCCTTAAACCCAGTTCGGCCCATAGTCCGTTTGGCTAGACGATTGATTAGTCATTTCAATTCATTTATTGAAAAGTTTAATCAATCATTTAATCGGCTAATAAATGACCGTTGTATCCGCAACGAATTTTCCGGCGCCATGTAAACCCATTAATTTCAACTGCATTTTGATTTTAATTTTGTTTAGGTTTTTTTTTGTATATAATAAACAGGATGAATTAAATAGCTGCTATGTTTCATTTTGGAGCTATGACATTCAACCACAAAATTCATTTCGTATTAACTAAAGAACTATGCCACTTGATTACGCCCATCCACTTGCATAGATCGCGAAAACACCAATTAATCTAGCTATAAATTTGAGTTATCGATATTGTTCAAATTCTAAAATATATTGATCCGGTATGATTTTGGGAGCTCACGTGAAGCTCAGGTGGAGAATGACGAGAGGACCAGCTAGGGGCCAGCTAAGTGCCACGTGTCGTATGGAGGAGAAGTCAGCCTGGTGTCATGTGGCAAAATACTGGATGACGTGACCAGCCTCGACCACCTTCCTAGTAAAACCCAAGTCTTAATACTCGGTCGATTGAGCAGACGTAGGATCGGGCCACCGGATGGACAAAATTCCAAATATGTTCGATCGGTCAGCATCTTTAGTTCGGCCTTGCAGCGACCCGGGTAGCCTAAACTGGATAAATAGGATGAAGCCTTATCCGAATGGCTAAACAGGCTCAGTCGCTCAATACGACTATGACGGGTAGGACATTCAACTAAAGCCAGAACATGGACTTCCATAGCCAGAGCACAGACCTCCAGAGCCAAAGTACAGACCTTCAGAGTTAGAGCCCAGACCTTCAGAATCAAAACACAGACCCTCATAATCAAAAATCATACTTCTAGAAGTATTCCCGAACG
>JBBPFP010000068.1:362384-379071 GCA_037974795.1 Kaempferia galanga
TCCTTTTTGGCTGAGATAATGTTCCCACCGAGCTTTAAGATAGTGGCTTAATTATTAGATGATTTATCGGGCCAATATACATAAGTATGTTCTCTGATTTTATTTAATAAATAATGAAAAGTGTAAATCAATGATATGTTGGCCCATGCCTGTCACTGGTTCTTGTTTGGATGATGGAATCATACATGCTAACTAAGTAATTAATGCATTAAGTCCTATCAGTATCCGAAATTTAGTTCTATGAAGGGCTTGCAAGATGGTTGTAGTTTTTGCTTCTTTGCATCTTGTCTCATTTTGTGACAGGCATATGCCTGAATAGAGATGTATTTCTAGCTCATGTAATTTTTTCTAACTTCCAAACCTCATAAATTACCGTTAGTTGCTTCTCTTTCAATTCATTTCAAGTTTTGACCTTCTTTACTCTATAACAGTCACGGAAGACTTCTCTTGTCCTTTTTGTTTAGTGAAGTGTGCCAGCTTTAAGGTAATGTGCATGCTTTTAATGATTCTGTATTGTTGTGACTACTTGGTTTCATGTGCGATAGTGTTTTCCTACAGGGTCTGAGATATCACTTAAACTCTTCTCATGACCTATTTAATTTTGAGTTCTGGGTCTGTAAGCTTTTGGAATCTCTCTCTCTCTCTCCCTCCCTCCCTCCCTATTTTCATAGATATGGTTTGTGTCAAGCAACATATATTGGCTGGTTGACCTTTCTTCAGGTAACTGAGGAGTATCAAGCTGTGAATGTTTCTGTGCGAACTGATACATGGAGCTTTGAGGTTAGATTCAGTTATGCATACCTTTCCTTGAAGTTAGTGTGGTTATACTTCTTCTGTTAGCATCATTGGTGTTGATCATGGGCCTTGCTGCACCTAAATCACTTCATCCAATATATGACAACTATATTTCTAGACTAGTGCTACGCTAGCATAGATAGCATGTTGGGTATAAGTTACAAGAACTCGGGACTTGTGGTTTATGATGCACCCTTTAGTAAACTGACATGGTAATAAATATTAGCAGGAATAATTAGCTTCAAATATGTTTCAAATCTAGATATTGTTCTTGAATGTAAATAGTCAGGAACAATGCTTTTTTGTTGATATTGGTTCAAAGGTGTTGAAGATCTACGTCATATAATTGGATTTCTCCATCATTTTGTCTATCTAGATAAGTAGAGGAAATATCCTAAAGTTTCACTTTGCAAAAGTGGATATTGTTGATTTAGGGAAATTTTACCTTATTTTTTGCTAGGTCCATCATATTGTTGATTTTGTGTCTAAAATCAGGAAATTGTATCTAACTTGTTTTTGTAATTTATGTGATGTGCCAGGTTGCATCAGATGGAAATGATCCAAGGCTGCAAACATTTTTCTACCGGTAGTGTTGTTTATGATACTTTAGTTCTTGTCTGTCTTTGCACTTTTTTTTTAAAGTATTAGTATTCCTTGAACTGAAAGTTGTAAAAAAAAATAAAATAAAAAAAATGAAATGGCAGCTCAAACTTCAAGAGGTGTAGAAGATCAAAGAATAATGTTCAGACAGCAAGTCATGTGCATCCACATGTTCTGGAAGCAGGTTCACCTGAAGGATCACTGGCAGGTTCTCGCAAAGAATATGATAACAAAGACAATGGCATATGTTACTCTCAAAGGCCTTGTGCATCTTTGACAGATGGTTCACTTACAAATGGGCTTAACGGTATGCTGAGTTCAGTTTTTGTTAACACATTTGAGTAGTAAATACATAGAATTTCATTTCTGTTACTAGCCATTGATACCTCTTGTAAAGATGAAGGAAAGAGCTGTAAATCACTACTACATGAGGCTCACTTTATGAGGCATAAATCTGAAATCAGTTCACAACATTGCCATGCTGAAGAGTGCACACGACATGCTGACACCATAGGCATATGTGCATCCATAAATCAAGCTTCTACAAGTAATGATTTTACGCAGCAAGCATCTGCAACCAATTTAGCTTCACAAAGTATGCTGCAGTTTGCAAAGACACGGAAGATATCTGATGAACGGGCTGATCCAAGAAAGTTAGTTTCCATCTCATTCTAATTTGCACTGGTTGAAAAGCAGTCTTTTGAGCGACATGAAATTTTCTGAGTGTGCTACATCAGTTTCTATAATATGTTTACTTATTTTACCAACCAAATTTCCTCATTTGACAGTCGTGCACTTCTCCAAAAACGGCAGTTCTTTCATTCCCACAGAGCTCAGGTGATTCACTGTATCTTTCTTTCCTTGAATTGTTGCATGCATGTGTGCTCTCATGTGTGTTCTCAGGAGATTACTGAGATATATTACTCATGTTTTTGATGAGAATTAGGGCAGTAAGTCAAACCGAGCTTTGTGTTGTTTGAGCTTGTTTGATTGGTAAGTGAGCCAAGCCAACCTGAGCCTAAAATGAACTAAGCTGCTGAAGCTGGACTTGTTTTTTATTTTTTATTTTATTTTTAAGCGCGAGGTTAGTTCAAGCTTGACTTGAGCTTGTTTCTTTTAGATGTTTTCAAGCTCTTAATTTGAGCTTCATTGAATGTTTGAAAACTTTTATATTTTTAAGATTGTTTAGTTAGTTAGTAAGTAAGCTTGTTTGTTTGAAGAGCTTTTTGTTTATTTGCATGTTCGCTAGCATTTTTGTTGATGAATATGATTCACAAGCTTTGTTCATGAACATTATTCTCGAATTGTTCACAATTTTTATTCACGAACATTAACAAATTCTTTATTCAGTTTAATGAGTTGGCCAAGCTTCTTCATGCCTAAAATTTTTTGTATGATAGTGGTCCGGCCAACTATGCTTACGCATCAAATTACTGGGCTGTAAAATTACTAACATTGGCAGATGTAAATAAGAAATTTGAGATAAATTATTAGACTTTACCATGAGATAAAACAACAATGCTATTATTCATGAGAAATTATGTAAGCATGAGGTAAAACAAAATCAAATATAGTATGGACTTAAGAGATTCCATAGGCAAGTTTAGTAAATTAGAGTGGCAAAGAGTGACCTAAGCAAACTTTTATCAATATAAAGGAAAAAATTTCAAATGTATTGAGTATCTAGAGATGCACATAGTGGTAAATGGAGGGATAGAATGTATGATACTTGACCTCAAATAGTTGTGATATATACATGTGGTTTTTGTATACTAACTTGTATTTCTAAGGCGTTCTAGCACTTCACTTGATCCACTGGATAATGCTTGATTATTTAAAGTGTTAATTTTTACTTGATATGTGTGCTAGTCATTGTGATGAACCTCTGTTGTCCATTTAACCATTTGTTTGAGGACTAATTTTATGGGAACTAACAAAGTAACAAACATGTAGAAGATTTAGTAATATAGAATCAAATTAGATTTTAGTAACTTTCATGAAGGATTTTCACTTTTTTTTTCCTATAATGTTCATTTCTTTCCATTACTTAATTTATTCGAGTTTGTAAAATTGTGTTGTAATTGTTATTATATTGAAGCCAATGGCATCGGAGCAAGTATTTTTAGAATGGGATAGCGAAGATGAAGTTGATGATGACATTGCAGATTTTGAAGATAGAAGGGTATATTGTCTCAACTGAATAGCTGTCCTTCCTCATGAATAGTTTGTGACGTAGAACTAGATGCTGAATAAATGTATTTTATTTTCTTGTTCATTTATTTATTGTACTTCAAGATCTAACATTTCCATGACGCAGATGCTTGATGATTTTGTGGATGTTACTAGGGATGAAAAACAAATAATGCATTTATGGAATTCTTTTGTCCGGAAGCAACGGTAATTCTCTTTTCTTTGACCAACTAATGTCGTTTGAGATATTGCCTTCCCTATTTTTTTTTAATTGAAATAAGATATTTGTTTTTGTGATTATTAGTATGTTTAATTAAGTGTATAGTGCTCACATGGAAAAGTCATTTTGTATACTTTAAGGAGATAATCGAATGTGTTTTACCTTTGCATTTTATGAATATTTGTAAGTATCGTGGTTGCTACTTCTGAACATTTGGGTTACAAAGGGAATGTGCATTAGTTGGAAAACAAATCTCAACTTTAAAATGTGGTTTGATTGGAGATCATTCGACTTATTTCACTTTGAATATGGAGTCATGTCTCCAGTTATTTGCAAGTAAGAATTCTGTTGCGGTGTGTGGTTATTGGATGGTATAAAGATAGGCCATTTGATTGCAGGTAGGACCTAGAGGTACTACAACTGTAATTGTTGAAGAACTCTAATCTTTGGCACCATCTGTCACAATATATATATATGTTGCTTGCATTGTGTAGACGTGATTTCTAAGATAACTATTATATGGTGCCTTTGCAGTGTTCTTGCTGATGGTCACGTTCCATGGGCATGCGAAGCATTCTCCCAGCTTCATGGGCAAGATCTTATGCAGTCCCCTGCTTTAATTCGGTATTATTCTTTAAATTGACAGTGCTAAATATTTTAGTCCGCATGATTACACGAACTTGCTCAAACCACATTGTCATTTTCTTTAGAGACTTCATTTTGAAGTTATAAACGCCATCACTCTTGTGTTTTCAAAACATTTGGAATTGCATCTTAACAGTTATTTAATAAAGATTTATAATGGAAGGGGTTTCATAACCATTGTTTCATTTTGCAATTGCCAAGTCGCCGTTGCAAATTTTCAACAATCCTGGCTGTGATGTTATCTTAACTAACTATGACATTTTCATTTGTGGCATGCAGGTGCTGGAAGTTGTTTATGGTCAAACTCTGGAATCATAGTCTTTTGGATGCTCGAACCATGAACAATTGTAGCCTAATACTCGAGCGATTTCAAAACGAGAGCTCAGGCCCCAAACAAAGCTGATATGCATGAACCCTCAGGCCGTGTTTGGTTGGGCGGCTGGTAAAGGAACCAGAACAACTTGGAACAAGCACACTATACCCGCGCCATTGCAACCACACCATTTTTTTTGAGTAGGTTTCTTTCCTATGATGTATCATTTTTTTTTTAGTTTTGGGTAATTTTTTGGGGGTATTAATGTCTTCAACTGTAGATTGTATGAGCTGGGGAGTAGAATGCCTGTTTAAGGCAGCATTGTCAAGTTTGTTCAAATATTCTGAGATGGTCAAATTCAATTCATGAATGCGTTAATGCCTTTTTATTCTCTGAATCTTTTACCAATTACAGTTTACAATTGCTGCAGTTTAAGCCTGGAACTTTAGCCGGGCTAGCCTTGTGCATCTTTTTTATGTTTTCAGAATTACGTTATTTTTTTCTTGTACCTTTTTAGATGAATAATTATTGATTGCTTCTTGATAGGCTGCCTAAATCAGTAATTTAAATTCAAGAAATTACCTCAAAAGATGGCTTGAATCAATGAACACAATGTAGCTTTAAGTAAATGGGCGGGAGGTTATTCATCGTCTAGTTTGTGCATGTTTTGCGATGAGCTATCTTGATTCCCAAAGAACTGGCTATCAACAACTGAGTGTTGATTTTGTCAGGCACCAACGGTTGAGCAAGATTATTTAAGCACAAATAATTAGTATTTCAATAATTTTAAGTCTGAACTTGTTTTGTGAGTCCACAATTTTCCGTGTGAGAACATTTGCACTTCCAGCGCCAAAATGAATCTACAAGAACTTGGAAGATAAATAGTGAAAGTCTAATGGACATTGTGAATGGAATGGTATAGTATACCAGTTTGCGTGGGTTATAATGAATCATTTGTACTGTAGATCAAGCAATTTACCATAAAATACAAAACAACTTTATATTTAAGCATGCTTGGGCCATTTGGAGATGTAAGACTAGCAGAATATCTTACTTTAACAGAATACGATACCATATTAAAGCATAAAATGGAATAAATATTATCTTGTATAACAACAGCGCCACCTGGGAAAATATGTAGTCACTGTACATTTAATCATGTGCTTATAGTTTGCTACAACATCAAAGGAACAACATTCAATCATTGTGTCTCATCGAGTCATTGTCAAAAGCCCCAAAGAATGCTTGTTGAGTCAACCGGCATTCTTTAGCTTACGCACAAAAATTCAATCAAGATTCTGGTATGATGAAACACCATAAGGTGCAACAGGAAAAGGTCACAAGAAAAGGAGAATTTTGAGAGGTTTGGGACAATATTTGGGCTTTAATGGATGTATCAGGTTTACCAATAAAGCACTAAGTCTAAAATCTGAATGGTGAATGAATACTAATCTAGGAAACAAGGTAGGTGATTGATTTATCTTCTTTTGATAGAGAGGATGTTAATCTTAAGAAATAACATTTAAGACCATTTCTTCAACTGAATTAAGACATTATAACTAAGGTTGAGGCAGTAAAACTCCTCATGCACTTGGCATAATAAATTAATCCCACTTATTGATCTTTTGTCTGATGGTAATGCCAATCACAAGTCCTCTAGATATAATAAGTGAAGAATCGTTCTCTTGAAATAAGTTACTTTTCCTGCAGCATATCATAATTACGTTCAAACAAAGTGGAAAAAAGGAGAATGCTTTCAGAAGAAAATAACACATGCTGAGGAAGTCATGAAGAATAAAATATGATTCTAGAAAAGAAGAATAAAAACTTTTTCATTGCAAAGAAAAACGATGGGATATTTGTTCTTACGTCACAGGACAAGTAAGATTTCTCTAAATAATTTTCCCCCTAGTGTATTATCGTGATGAAGTTACATCATACATCTTATCCAGTTAGGCAAAAAAGAATGTTGTATTCCATAAAGTATGTTCCCAATTTTCAAAACTACAATCAAAAGTGAAGTGAAAAACATAGGAGAATCTTCAACATCACGCAGGATCGAGTATCAGTAAGCAGAAGGCACACCTGATCAGAAGGAATCTCAAAGAATCCTCGAAGTAATAAAGCTCGGCAGGTTTCAAATTCGCTGTTGAGATTCAATCAAAAGAGCATTAAGCATAATGTGAAGCGCCGCTTCATACACCACATTATCGTAGTGCATCCCATCAGCTGTGCATCCTCGACCGCAGCCGTGGCTCAATGATCCAATGTCTAGATGTAAACATGGCCCGCCGTCGCTTTTCAGGATGGTGCTTTCTCCCAGCTCCCGGTCATACTCATCCCGCACTGTTTCATTCATTCTCACCCTCTTCTCCTCGGTGTTAAGCATCGAGTTCACCAGCATCGGCAACCCCAGCCAGAACATGTGTGGCGGGTGAGCCGGCGCAGTCGAAAGCAACGCCACGGCGGCCCGCTTGAGCCAGAGGAGAGACTCACCAAAGAGGGACGAGTTGGTGAAATGCAACATGTGCCAGAGACCAGAGCCCAGGACAATGACGTCAGGGCGGGCGGCTGGACCGCGGCTGCGGAGGCCGCGGAGGAGTGCCGTGAGGTTGGGTTCGAAGGGCGCCCAGACGAAGTCGAGGGTGATCCCGCGGTCGGCGAGAGAGGTGTGGTAATCAGAGTGGCGACGGAAGAGGTCGGCTTCGACGGGCGGGAGGGCGACGGGGTCGAGGAGTAGGCGGAGGAAGGCTAGGGTGAGAAGCCTGGCCTGGGAATCGCCGGCGACCAGGATCCAAGAGCCGTTGAGGAGGTCGGAGGCGTCGGGGCGGGAGACCCTCTGGAAGTCGCAACCCGCGGCATGGGTTGCTGGGGTCCATTGCCATGTCGCCGAGGACGAAGGAGATTCTTGATGCCAAGTGATGTCGTGGAGGAAAGGAATGCAAGAGGAGGAAGAATCAGCGGGAATCGAATCGGAGGAAGAGGTGCCGTCGGTTCCGATTGACGGCGAGAGAGAGGATAGGAGTAAGAGGGAGAGCGAGGGAAGGTGGGGGGCTAGGTGGACAACAACGGCGAGGGAGATGAAAAGGGCGCCGCTGAAGAAGAGGACCTTGTTGCGGCTGAGGTGCCATCCGGCCATGCCGAGTGGCAGAAAGAGGACGATGCACGCTGCTAGGGCGCCAAGCTGCGCCGCCAACGCGAGGCCCATTATCGACGACGGGTCCAAGGATGTCGCCGCCTCGACGATCACGCCCCTCCCGTCCGTCTGATCTCGGAGGAGGCGACGAAATATCAGCGGCGATAGAACGCCGGTGAAGGTGGTTCGGGAGGAAGTAGAAAGGGCAAGATCAGGTGAGCGGGCGGCGTTCCCGCGAGGGCACAACGACAGCGGAAGCAGGCGAGCCCCGAATTGGCGCAGGTTAACCGTGCTAGGCCCGCTCGAAGCTAACGCGAACCGGCTGAGCAATCATAAAAATATTTTTAATATTTATAAATGTCAAATTCTATTTAAATTTTTATAATTTTTACTCAAAAATAAGAAATAAGAATTTAATATTTTTTTTACTTCTATTTTCCTATTTATAATCTAAAATTAAAAATTAATATTTATATCCTTAATAAATTATCTTGTACATAATTACCACCACCATGCTTTTAACATAATAATATTTTATATATTTTACATTTCTAAAATTTTTTATACATATTCTTATATTTATATAAATTTTATTTTTATTAATTTTATATATATATAAACATTTATGTTATAAAAAAATAATTTTAACACAATATTTAAAACATTCATTAAAGATATTATTATCATTTAATTTAAAAATAATTATTCATCAAACAATCAAATTTTAACCTGTATTAGCTTTTGACTTTTATTTTTCAACACTCCATATTTTAACTTCTCATAAATTGTAAAATAATCTCTATAAAAATTATTTTTAAATAAATAAAAGTGAACTCAAACACCGTGTCCTATTAGACTTTTCTATAGAGAATATTTCGATTGGTCTCTTCAAAATTATGAAATGCATTTATGCAAATTGATTTTTAGTTGCTTGATAAATTTTAAAATTTGGTACTTTGTGCACTAGTTTATTAAAAAAATAGATAAAAATTAATGGAATATTCTTAACTTAACCTATAAAAATCATCAAAGGTAGAGAGCGCTTACAAAATATTTATGAACAAATTTAAACAAAAAAATAAAAAACGAAAACCGTCTATTTATTATATAAAAAATATTTTTAATATAAATTTGCAGTTGACCAATGATTTAAGAAGCTTCCCGGCAGTCAGAAATCGCCATGTCACTACCGCTTTCCATGAATCTTCCATTACGTATCTCATTAATCATCATTAGTATTATTATTATTATTATTATTATTTTCACGAAAAGAAATTAGCAACAATTTATAGAATTGTTGAGTTTACTAAACGTCTTCGGACGTCAAACGGTCACATTCATCGAACACGGCGAGCTGGGAGTTGTTCAGTGTCCGCGCCCGCTGGGAAGCATCCAGGCGGCACACGCAAGGACGGCAGTCCGCCGCCCCTTCTAGATCAACTTCTCATTAACCAATTGAACAACTCATCTCGTTGCCTACTTCTTAAATACCCACAATCGAACCTGAGAGATCTAACCGTCCGTATTCCGACGTTCCCGTCTACTCACCATCTGGATGCATCCACGTCGGACGTGGTTCCTCCTCTGGGTGCGCGTCTTGAATCCCTGTTTCCCGTCGGTCGGCCGAGCGCACATAGTTGAGTTTTTTTTTCCACCCCGCGAACCGCTTCGAAATTTCCTCCACGCACGTCGTTTTTCACGTGAAAAATAGATATTCGATGCGTGGCGACTGATTATTAGACAACCGGTGGGGCCTAGCAGGCATGCGTCTCTTTTTCCTTGGGCAGGTAAGATAAGGCGGGTGAAGAGGACCAGTGCGGATAACGCTCTTTATAATTCACGATTTTTTTTTTTGAGTTAATAAAACGAAGACGAGAGTCGGTCAGCACCTTCTTCCTCCGTTCAACTTTTTCTTCTTCCACTTTGATTGAGATCACATCAAACTCCAGCTTCTGGATCTCCTTCCAGATTCGTCTGATTCCTCTGGTATCGACTCTGGAACTGGTAATCGGGGAAAGAACGAGGTACGCATCGATGCGAGGTCAACGTCGCCTTTGATGGGCAACACATGCCGTGGTTCTTCTAGTAGCAGAGTCCACCTTCCCAAGTCCTCATCCAATAGACAATCTATTTCTCACTCCTGCTCCAACTCCTCCGGCTCCTTCTCCTCCTCGGACACCCCTAAAGCCGCCGCTGCCGCTGCCGCCGCCGTCGTCATGAGATTGGGCAACGACTCTCCCGCCGCTTCCACCGTCGTCGCATCTGGAGGGTTCTACGTCCTCGGGCATCCAACCCCTAACATCCTAAACCTCTACGCCCTCGGGCGCAAGCTCGGGCAGGGGCAGTTCGGAACGACCTACCTCTGCACCGACCTCGCCACCGGGATGGAATACGCATGCAAGTCCATCGCCAAGCGGAAGCTCATTTCCAAGGAGGACGTGGAGGACGTGCGGAGGGAGATCCAGATCCTACATCATCTGTCCGGCCACAAGAATGTTGTTACCATCAAAGGCGCTTTTGAGGACGCCCAATTTGTGCACATAGTCATGGAGCTGTGCGCCGGAGGTGAGCTCTTTGATCGGATCATTGAGCGCGGACACTACAGCGAGCGCAAGGCAGCCGAGCTCATCAGGATCATTGTCGGGGTTATTGAGGCTTGTCATTCCTTGGGGGTCATGCATAGGGATCTAAAGCCAGAAAATTTCTTATTGGTCAACAGGGACGATGATTCATCACTCAAGCTCATTGATTTCGGGCTCTCAGTATTCTTCAAGCCAGGTTTGGAATGGATAGCTTCAAGCAGTTTAGATTCACTTTGTTTCAGTTACCACGATCCTTTTTTATTTAAAGTTCACTGCATTTGGCTTTTCCTTAACTTTCCTTTTTTGATTCAAAATTCATTTTGATTGCTGAATGAACCACTACAGATTTGACGTATTCTCTGAGTTGCATTGTTGTCAAATTATGCTTCATTGTATCATTGGCAGTCCTCAAATATTAGAGTGAGTAGCAGCCCAAACAACTAAGGATCTGATATTTTGCTGATCATATATGTTATAAAACAAACCTGAAGAAGATTAAGAATTTCAGTTATGGATATTGTTGGATTAGTCCTTGACGTTTAACCCTTTAATGGAAATTGCCACTTTCTTCTTTCCTTTTTACAATTTAGAACTAACAATTACATTGCTTGGCGGTGCATTGAATAACTTTACAATTACCCCTCAAATTGTGTGTGTGCGCGTGCGCGCGCACGCAAACTATAGTTTTTAATGGTTTTGTCTTTCTTTTGAAGTAGTAGGGATTGAAGTTGAACATGGTTATTAGCAGTCTTCTTATTTTCTTGAGCTATATACCTTATCTTGGCAATGCCAACTTGGCTCAAAGAAATGGAAAAAAGACAAATCCTGAACCACCAAATAATGAGTCCTGCAATTTGTAATAGGATATTAACTTTGGAATTTCCATGACTTAAAAAAATGCATGCAGAAGACTGAAATGAAATGTGCTCTTCAAAATGTGGACTGTGCTATGAGTTTACCATAGGATGATAGTCAGGTGATATATTAGAGATCTCAATTGTCATCTCTTTATGATATTTGTTTCTAAAATGTAACACCTTGAGGAGAGAAGAGAAAAATCAGAGTAACCATTTCTATTTTAAATTAGATATAATTACATCAAATCCTACTAATCATTCTCCCTTTTCTGTCATTAGCGGGTCTCATAAGGTCAATTAGTTCTCCTGATTAGAACTGTCAGTTGCAGATATACAAGTCCCTTACAGTGCAAATGCAAGATACAAGGAGGGTTCAATTATGTGGCTTGACTAGAAGTTTCTTTGTCAAGCTTGCGCTTGCAAATCGGAGTAATCATTTTCCTTTTTACGTTATTAGTGGGTTTCATAATGTTTGATTAACTCTCCCGATTAGAACTACTAGCTGCTTTTTACAAGGCCCTTGCACTGCAAATGAAAGTTGAAACGCAGGTTCCTAATTCTCTAACTCTGTTTTTGTGCATAATCAGGTCAGATATTTACAGATGTGGTTGGAAGCCCATATTATGTTGCTCCCGAAGTATTGTGCAAGCGTTATGGGCCAGAAGCTGATGTCTGGACAGCAGGTGTTATACTTTACATACTGTTAAGTGGTGTGCCACCTTTTTGGGCTGGTATGATGCAACTCTTCTCATGCTTATGCAGCATCATGATTGTAGAATCACTCAGTTAGGTCCTTTTTCCAGAAACTCAGCAAGGAATCTTTGAGGCTGTTATAAAGGGAGCCATTGATTTTGACTCAGATCCGTGGCCGTTGATCTCTGAAAGTGCCAAAGATCTAATAAGGAAGATGCTCCACTCTCCTCCTTCAGAACGATTGACAGCACATCAAGTTCTATGTAGGTGACTGAGAATCATCTTTTGTTTTTATTAGCTGACTTCCTGATTAATGGTCTGATGTTGT
Source organism: Kaempferia galanga (assembly GCA_037974795.1). Taxonomy (NCBI): domain Eukaryota; kingdom Viridiplantae; phylum Streptophyta; class Magnoliopsida; order Zingiberales; family Zingiberaceae; genus Kaempferia; species Kaempferia galanga. The sequence goes on from JBBPFP010000068.1 coordinate 374,744, forward strand.
TTCATGAGGAAAGTTAAACACTCTTTTTTAACCCTTTGATAAGATGGCATGCAAATGCTATCTTCACTCAACTTCATTGTTTAAATTTAGGCTAATACTCTTTGATACAAATGACTCTACTAATACCTAACCACAGATAAGAATAGCCATTGTCTACCTTGTCTCCTCCCTTAGCAAATCTAATGATACATAATATTTATACACACCAGAAATATCATAGACAGCAGTTGACTAGAGTCCTAAAACTGGAATAGCCAATAATAACATGCAAAGATCAATTATAAGTGAATAAGTGATTAGAATAATTTTTATAACATACTAATTATGAATTGATTTTTTAATGTAAAGTCCTCTTTAGTTTCTTAAACTTTTGGTTTTTCCAGAATCTGCTTGTAGGACAGTTTCCAAGTTATTTTATTAATCAATTTTTGCCATCTCAGTAAGGACAACCTGAAGTTGAAACCTGGGTCATCTTTAAGAGCAAATTTAGTATGCTAAAATAGTATATTTTAACCTTTGTCTAAGTTTTGGTATTTGTGTGGTTAGATACAATAACAACCAAATCTTATCCCACTAAGTGGGTCGTTTGCATGGTTAGAATAAACACTACTATCTCAGCTATTTCAAAACTACCGAGCAAAATCCAGTCCAAAATGTTGAGAATGAGTAACTTCTAGATGATTATATCTATATCATTAAATCATAAGTCCATGCTTGTTTTAAGATTTACTTTGCTGTCTGACATATTTTGTTGTTCGTGTTGTGCTCAGCTCATCCCTGGATTATTGAGCAGGGAGTTGCTTCAGACCGAGCTCTAGATCCAGCAGTTCTCTCCCGTCTCAAACAATTTTCTGCAATGAACAAGCTAAAGAAGATGGCCTTGAGGGTGAGTGAAAATTTAATGAATCTTAGCTATTATAAAAAGTTTGGGCGACAACTTATCTTCATTCCAAAGAAATACATCATTTTATATGAGGAATTCCATATGCTTCCCTCAGTTTGCACTTGAAAAATGCATTGACAAGTGTCTGGATCATTTAGGCACTCCTATAAAGTTGTATTATGCTAGAATATGTTATTCTTTTCCTTTGGTACTTGTATATTTTCATAACAAGATTTTCTGTCTTTTTAGGTTATAGCTGAAAGACTCTCAGAGGAGGAGATCGCTGGACTTAGAGAAATGTTCACAGCTATGGACACAGACAACAGTGGCGCAATTACTTTTGATGAGCTAAAAGCAGGTTTGAGAAAATATGGTTCTACAATGAAGGATACTGAGATCCGTGATCTCATGGAAGCTGTAAGTTGATCTTTCTTGTTTAAAGACAACAATGTTTCGAAGAATATTTTTGTTCCATGCCCCACATATTACTTCAAATATTCTGGTAGTGTGTAGTGGTGTAATAGCAATAGACCTGCATCATGTAATGTTAATTTTCTTCTTCCCAGTGCCCATTAAACTCCTGATAGATAAAACCAAATTTTGCTTTTACCAGAGAATTATATGCCATAACATTGAATTTCCTAGAACTCTTCTCACTTTGGTTTGATTTTTCTTGTCCTCAAAATCTTTTCTGTTAGGAAGATGCAGGGATTAATTTGTAAACTAGCCTTGTTAGATTTGTTTATTTATTTATTACTTTTAGTTTACTTTCACTTCAGCCAGAAAAGGTAAATCATTGACCAAATAAATGGAGAAACAATGAGCAAGTTTTGCTGTTGATGGAGATTATTCATGGCTCTCACCCATATGCACAAGTATCTTTTTCTTGGGACTTTCTATGTCAAAACTATCATTTTTTAACGTCAATGTAGTACAATTCATAGTACGATTCGAAAGATAAGTTTTTCTGTAAAAGTGTTTGCTTTAGCTCCAATATGCCAAATAGTGATGTGAGCCATGTGACTATCAAAATTTGTTTTTATGGTATTTTTCCCCCCAAAGCTTAGTTTTTGGTTTCTTTTCACCTCTGAGAAACTGAGTTTATAAAAAATGTTGACAGCGCCCTTCATTAATTTTTACTGATTTACATTTATAATTGAGTAGGCCGATGTTGACAACAGTGGCACCATTGATTATGGTGAATTTATTGCTGCAACAATTCATCTGAACAAGCTGGAACGTGAAGAACATTTAATGGCAGCATTTTCATACTTTGACAAGGATGGAAGTGGCTATATTACTGTTGATGAGCTCCAACAGGCTTGTAAAGAGCATAACATGACGGACGTTATTCTTGAAGATATAATTAAAGAAGCCGATCAAGATAACGTAAGTGATATACCTTGCTTGAAAGTTTTGTAGCTTTTCTTTCATAAACCAAGCAAGGGGAGAACTAATGGAAGTCATCTTGCATGAAATATTGTTGCTTTTCTTTCATAGGGCAAGTAAATTTCACATATTGATACATGCCCAACAGCCATAATGTCTACCATAAAATATAGTTTAATAGACGCACAGTATCAAATGAGCATTCAACAAGTATCCATTCTCTGTAGTCATTGTGTGGAGATCCAATATCCAGAGTGTATTTTAGGAAGATTTATACAAGAGACATTTCTAGACATATCAAATACACACATCAAGTTTTCAGTTTGAACTGTTTCCATGTTTTGCCAACCATTGAAGGTCCTTCAGATGTCTAAGTCTTTGCAATATTACTAGTTCTTAAGATTGGTCTCTATCTTCTTCCCCTACCCTCTCAAAATTTTGGTTCTGCAATGTTTCAGGATGGGACTATCGACTATGGGGAGTTTGTTGCTATGATGCAAAGGGGCAGTATGGGATTGGGAAGGCGAACAATGAGAAATACTCTAACAGTAAGCATGAGGGATGCCACTTTTTGAGTATTTAACTCCTAAACGTTCTAATCTGTTATTATAAAAGACTGCTTCCTTGCCTTTTTTTTTTCCTGTGTTGAGCTGTGAGAGATGATAATGTTGGAAAAATATTGTTTCTTAGAATCTAGTTTAATAGATTGTTGATTGTAGGTTGAGAAATCTGATGTTCAAATTGGGATCTGTTCTTGCAAGCTAACTGGCTAGATTAGCCGTGCACTCAGACTTATAATAACTAAGATATGTTTGTTTATATAGTTAATTGTGCTTTTTAATTGTTTTCATAAACAAAAAACAGTTGGCATCCCTCAAATATGCTTGACTCGTTCAGTACAATGAGTTTCTTCAAAAGGCTCAACTTCACGTGCCTTCGACAAAAACAAAAAACTTTCACGTGAGCCTCTGCCCACTTCATTTTGAGCTGCAACGAAGTCGGTGGCGTCTTGTCCACCTCCTTTCTTATCCGCTCTGCCTCTGTGCATACCTTCACTCCAAGGACAATGGCACGTTGAATCTGTGTGCAGTTAGGATTTAACATTTATTCGGCGACGTACAAAACATTGAAATTTATCAGACGTTTTCAATTTTTTTTTTCAAAAAATATTTTAATCGGCAATTTCCGAAGGCTCGCTCAAAGTTTGGGATGGCCTACAAAAAGCACCAAACGTTGGAATTGTCCAAAAGACAGACGTTCTCTATTTCGATTTTATCCTCTGCGAGATACTTGTTTTTTCTCTTTCTCTCTTTCAATTGAAATTAGTTACAAGTATTCGGTTGATAGTAAATTAATTGGATTGATTAAAAATTAATTTAATATTAATTAATCAAATTAAATCAAAATTTATATAAAATTCATACTGAATTAATCGAATTAACTGAACACAATGGTTAAGCTTTAATAATATTAACCATCTACATAAGTCTCTAGTATTCATTAACTCCACCTTTGGAGCTATAGTATAGCGATAAAGGTGCTTAGTTGTCTCCCAGATATCTCTAATAAGTACTTTTGGATAGACCACCCCAGAGATAATCAATAAGACTAACTGAATTTATTATTTAGTATTCATTAACCCTTTCCAATTTTTCATCATGCAATAACCTTTCTTACCTTTAACTACTTTTTCTTCTTATTATTTTTTTCCTCTTTCCTTTTAAATTAAATTAAAATTTATTTTTATCTTTTTTTTACATGTATGCAATAACATAGCTTAATTATACCAACACTATTGTAATTATAGTATTAATATTTAAAAATCAACACCACCAGTAAATTATATATTATCTTAAATGATCAACTTCTAGATTATATGAATAGAAATAAACTATATAGTCGTAAAATAATTACAAGGTGCAAGAATTTTTTTTTTAAGAGTATGCACCCTTCGGGAGAGAAAATTAGGGAAGGAGGAAAAGAAGAAAACAGAATAAAGGCAATCCTAAAATTCTTTGCGCCATTTGAACCATCTTTTGAATCCGCTGTCGTATTT
>JBBPFP010000068.1:383956-401767 GCA_037974795.1 Kaempferia galanga
CATGACTCCTAGCATAAACCTAGTCAAGCCCTAGCACAGATCGAATTCCCTCTAGGAGATAGCATTGTTAGAGAATCGCAACAACCTATCATAAAAGGGCATCTACTCATCAGGGAATATGTTGCTACTCTAATACGTACACACAAAGGAACCTTCCTCTTGTCAAAGGGAAGGATACCGTACATCATTCGTTACTTGACATATTATGACACCTAACATGTTAGAGAAAAATAGGAGGAGGATAAGAGAAGAAGATGGATAAGTGGAACACAATAATATTTTTTCCCGCAATGAATCATCAAATGTGTAGCCTATTTATAAGTTACTTATATAACTCATGACAACTTACTAACTCCACAATTCCACCCCAATAACTCCACTATCCTATCTCACTAATACAACTAATGAAGATACATTGAACATAGACACCTTTTTTTAACCACTATTACCACTCATTGCCACATTATCAACCCACTAACTCAATTATTAATTTTCAGTTATTTATCAACATTCCATGGATTCAGGATTTCAAGTGTTGTCGTTATGAGGTCTGGGGTTCAAAACTTGGCAAAGCCGAGTAAAAAGCCTCCTGCATGCGCTAGTCTTTATCCTAATGGCTAGTAACCTCCTGTGATTTACCTCCTCCGTGTTGACCTGAGGTCGGGTCGGCGGGGGTGCAGAGGGCGAGCACATCGCCTTTTGCCATCATGGATGGGTGTGTGGAATCAACATTAAGGAGAAAACTAGGTGACTCAACAAAAATGAAAAGCTTTTTAACGAAATAGGCCTAAATAGATATCAGATAGGTACCAAATATGCACTGGATAAATTACTAATGTTACAAAAGATATAGAGTATTAAACAGAATAACAGATATTAAGCACTATATAGAAGTTCAATATTGGATTGATCACTTATGTTTTAGGTGGACTATTCACTTTCTATTTCAAAATTATAATGAATGTGAGAATACTTTTCCGATGTGGCTGATAGTATGAATTTCTGACCAGTTGACACCAATGTCAATTCAGCAAACCTTTTAACAACAGAATCAGATGAAGAATATATACATTCCCATGAATGGCGTAGTGCTACGGGGCATAGAAGTAAACAAATATTTAATAACCATAAGATATAAATACAGGGTGATTAATTTTTCATTAATACTATGACAGAGCAACGAGTAGTTAACCTGGATTACGGCGAAGAAGTCTCCTGCAAATGTGTGTACAATCAGGATGTAAACTCACATCTTCTGGAAAATGCAGTTCATGAGATGTCATTATATTCAGAAAAAGCTGCAAATCACAGCAAACAAGAAAGCAATCATTAACGATTTTATGAGGTTAACAAAGCACTAGTAAAGAAATCAGTAACCTGGCGATGAGTATCACCATCAAAAGGTAGCTTCCCAGTGACCAGCTGGAACAGAATTGTTCCAACACTCCACAAGTCAGCCTGCATTTGACAAATGGTTCAATCTATTAATAACACAGACAGAATATTTACCTAAATATTTTAGCACGTTCTCAAGCTTATCTTGGCATCGTATTTTCTGTCCTGAATTATCTCAGGAGCCATGTATAAAGGAGAACCACAAAATGTGTCAGCTAATCCTTGAGGCATTAAGTATCTGACAGAATGTCATATATCAGAACTAGGAGAAGCAAAGGAATAATAGGAACATAAATCAGGTCAATGACAGTAAACAACCAAATCATGAGTGCAAACTATTAGGGGTCGAATGTAGAGATTTTATCCTTTAATTAGGTCAATGGCAGTAATTTCTATAAAAATGCTCCACAGAAGATAGCATAACATAACTTGTAACTTTTGTTACTGCAACGTTGGCTGTCTCTATCACTTTTACCAACTGATTGATGATCAGCTATAAAAATCAACCTTAGTCCACAATAAAAACTTAAGAAAAACCAAAGTAACGAGGGTTAAAGAAGATAATGCCTGAGAACTTAGACAAGTTGAATAAGAAAACAGAGAGTTAATCAATGCATATGTTCATATCAAATTATGCAGCCAAATGAAGGTCATCCATCAATCAATAACAACAATCATGAAAGTGTTGAATACCAGTCAAATAATACACATCATCTGCCCATGATTATCTAGATTAAAATCAATATTAGGATATTTTATGATTCTATGACCGAAATTTGACTGGGTGATTCAGATCCTATGTAGGACATAAATTGGATTGGGATCTCACAAATTTAATATTTAATCCTTTGTTTTCTGATTTCCTAGGTACGATTTCAATCCTGACAAACTTAACTTGATGGAAAACATACCTACAACATGCACATATTAAAGATTAACATCCACTAAAAGTAGTCCATCTTTTACACGTCCATATCATATAAGAAAATTTTCAATTATATGAGAAATCTTTTTAACTTTCAAGTGGAATCTATGTTTGAAATGTTTGTAATAATACTAATGCAGAAAACCTATCCTACACTAGTATTATGTTTTAGGATCTTATGATCCTATCCTACAGTTCAATCCTATAAATTTTTTACTGTGCTTAGGGTGGATCTCTCCTGAAAACCATTGCAAATTAGTATCTAACTAGTGCTGAGATGCAATATAAGAAATTAAGAAAGCAATGAGACATTCCAATGAACCTACATCTTTGGGAGGATTTCAATCCTACAACCTTGAAACTTGCATAGTTTCAACCCAGAAGCAATGGTACATTGGGAGATGCATCTAACTGCTTCTGAGATGCAACCCAGAAGCAATATAAGAAAATATTACCAGCAGAAAGCAACGGTACATTGTTATGCATAAAAATGGGAATGCATGTTATATTGTTATTTTAGTAGTGAATTTTCTCCATTGTATGATTTGAAAAATAATGTTGCTAAAAGTATAACATAAAAACATTTCATTCCTACGTAATGAAGGCCAAACCTTCTTTTCAATCTACCCAACTTGAATTCTAGACAAGATTCTTTTTTTTTTAGCTAGCACCAAGTATCCAGCCCTTCGGGTCGACTAATCCTGGGTATAGCTAGCTCAACCCTATGGAAGTTTCCCACTGGCCATCATGATAAATCCATAAGCACTCGTAGCAGACAACCCAATAGCCCAATATCCCAAGGTTGTCATCCCACTGCAAGAAATATCCTGCAGTGTCCTGTAGCTAGAAAACGAACCATGGATGCTTGGGAAACTGGATGGGCGTCCTACCGTTGCACAATAAGTAAAATACATCTAAACAATTACACAAAATAGAATGAAGAGATCTAATGCCTGAATAAACTGCCTGGTATTTATTCATGCAATACTAAGATACAAAGCCTACACTTGCAAGTCCAAACAATAAATAACTGGGTCGTGGAATTGACAATAAATACAGCATGTGCTGTTTCATGAACTGATATTCCCATATATGATACCAATCAGAGAACTAACTGAAGTCACAGCACTGACTGACATAACAAGCACAATAATCAAAGTCATCAAATTAATATAGAATGATAAGCTAAATCAATTTCTCACCTTGCAAAACCAAAATCACCAATCTTCAAAACTGCAGTTTCATCACTAGTTGATAACAGAAGGTTCTGCATATTTAATGCAAGACCATAAGTGCACAATGATAACAAGAATGTCTCTCTAGCATAGCAATACAATCTCCATATACCACAAAACCAACATAAAGAATAAATAGCAAAGAGGAATCCACCGAAAGGATGAACCTCTTCTAGTTTCAATACCAAATATTTCTGTGTCTTCTTGCGAATTTGGCAACTAGTGTCAGAGTGTAAGTCAAAATCCTCAATAGAAGTGTTATATCTTGTTTCTAAAGCCTTCCATTTGTTGATTATATACTTGATATTCTACCACTAAAAGGCTTTAAAATTTTAAAAATTCTCAAAAAACCTCTACATAATAATGCAAGTTCTGAAATAGAATTTCTCTGATAATAGATCAAAAATATTCGCACTAACTAGAAGGATTTTAAACATGCAAAAAATTACTAAAAATTTTCATAGGAACTTTGAATCATCACAAGAACTCAAGAAGTTAAACCTTGGGATGTTGGTAAGTAGTAACCAAAAGTGTCTAATGCAAATAACACTATAATGAATACAATGCTCATGAACAAGAAGGATACTCAACTCGATCAGATTTCGATAGTGTTTGTTTAATATGAAACAAATATAAATAACAAAAAAAAAAACAAATGCTGTAATAAAATATCATACACAAAAAGTTCATTAACAAAGCTCATACACAACACCACTCCCTTAAGGCTTTAAAATATCTATGCTGTAATAAAAAAGTAACATAAAGGTTAGTTATTGGATCATATTTTAGTTAATTATCAAGGCAAATTTTTTTCTAGTGGAGCTCTAAGCTTAAACAAACTTGAACACAAATATTTTCTAATAAACAATTTGGCACATAGTTAAGTGCCCTAAATTCAAACCCTATTGAAATTCCCCAAAATTGGAGTGGCAAGATAACTTTTAGGAAAATTTCATGATGAGTTTGGCTGTTAGTAAATGTAAATCACATCAGAGAGTTTCTAGATAAAATGTTAGAACTCAAAGAATGGAAAGCTATAATCCAAGGATTCCATAATATAACTCCACATTCCTACAAGCACATCATATGCAAACGTGTCCAGAAGAAGATATTCTTATTGTATGGATTGAAAGAGAAAGGCAATATTTGATATATAAAGAACACATACGAGAGATGTGTTACATAAGCTATTGCAATAGCAGATCACTTGCAATGGTCGGACTCAGTAACACAATTTTTGCATTTTGACATTTGTTAATGGGTTTTATATCAACCTCTTCTAGGCATGCAATCCTTGATTACCATCTTCTATGGATCTCTAACAATTTTAAGTCGGCATTCTTCCCTATGTTAATCTCCAAGTATCCACATTGCTCCATGAACCCAAGAAAAACTGATGAAGTCAGCTGCTAGTGGGTATAACCAAATTATATATTTACAACTATTTCAATGAAGTGAGTGAGACTATAATGAATTGGAAAGGAGAAATCATTCTTATGTATTATATAAGCTTACATAGACAGTTGCCTTATAATGTCTTCTTATAACTGCTTTTTCATACACTGCAAATGGTACCTTTTATCCAATGTACTTTTATAATTCTTAGTAGAATGCTTTAGTTCAATGTTCCTAAAATGATAAACAGAAAACTCATCATTATCCTCAAAGCATGTTAACCAATTTGAAAAGGTGTAAAAATGAAAAGGCATCAGAGGAGAAATCTACAGCAAAACATGATGTAATAGTGTTCTTTCTTCTTCTTTCTTCTTTTTCTTTTTCTTTTCAGGGTAATGCAAATAGCTTCTCTAATAAAATTGAAACTAGCAGAACGTGTGATGTTATATTTGCATCTCGGCACAGATAATAACAACAACAAAAACTAAGGATAGCAATCAAAAGGGGGCTTATCTACCTGTGGTTTGAGGTCCCTGTGAATGAGATTATTCTCGCGCAGTACTTTCAATCCTTCAGCTGATGAACGATTCAACGTAAATGCAGAAATGAATCCAACAATTCAACATCAACAAAGCAATCCAACAACAGAAAGCATTTGCAGATAACTTCCCAAAGAATGAAAGCTTTAAAAAAGAGACATTTGATGAAGGTAGAGGGTAAACACATACCGAGTTGCCTTAAGAAGTGTCTGGCAACATCCTCCGACACCCTCCCCCGAATTCCCTGCCGATTTAAATAATCTGCAACGTCGCCACCAGCGCAGTACTCCAACACGAGAAATATCTTGTCCTCCGTCTGTTCAAGCGAATCGCTCCAATATAAAATTCTTGAGCAGACAAAAGACAAATAGATAAGGCGATAAAGCGTAGAATCAACAGAGGCGAACATAAGAAAAAGACCTGGATGGCCTGGAAGAAGCGGACGATGTTGGGGTGGGAGATGTTGCGGAGGATGCTGACCTCCTTGAGGAGGCAGTCGCGGACCTTGCTGTCGACCTTCTGCTTGTCGATCTCCTTGACCGCCACCTCGTGCCCGTACTTCCGGTGCCGCGCACGCCACACCGACGCAAAGGACCCGGCCCCGATCTTCGGCCCGAGGATGTAATCGCCCACCAGCCGCCCCCGCGCCTCCATCGCCTCTTCCATAAGCACTGCTTCAGAGGACGCTTAGGGGGGAGCCTGCGGGGGAAAAGCCGCTCGCTTCGATCACTGGCCTCATCGGGTGGAGAAGACGACAACGGAGAAGCCGATCAGCCGAAGGGGTTTTGGGTTAAAGGAAGCGATAGCCGTAGAAGGGGGAACAAGGGACGCAGAGAAGCGTGAGACCCGTTCGTGCTTAAGAGATCGCTGTCTCAACTGACGCAGGACTCATCGACTTTCTCATCGTAAAGCGAAGGGCGCCGTCACGTCGTTGATATGGGGCTATTCGTTGCCAGAAAAATACCTGTTTCCTGCCGCATCATTAACAGCTCATCCGTCGGCGCGTGGCCAACGCGTCTACCGTTCCCTATCTCCATCGAACGGCTTAGATCGCTCCATCGCGGCTGGTCTGACAAAAGAACTTTTAAACAAGTGCTTGATGCGCACGCAACGAAATTACATTGCAAAGTTGATTAATGGCATACTCTACATAATTAAGGATGTAGTTAATCTGCAAGTCAAACATTGCTCCAAAACTGACCTAGTACTATTTGAACACACACACACACAAATGCAATCAAATCTGAATGTCTCGCTCCACAAAATGGGCATAAAATTGAAGTCCGAGAAACAATAATGGCAGGCCTTGAAGTTGCTTCGAGTCAAACATCTTGTTCCCATGTAATGGGGAAAAAACTAATGAAGCTTGTTGACATCCCTTCTTCTGGAGCTGGAGCATTTAATAGTCTCTTTCTTGAATTCGTTGAGCGTATCCACTTCCCCTTGCCCGACTAATATAGTCTCTGTCATTGCTATCTTGCCTGATACCTCGCCCAAAAGTTCGACTACCAAGTCCAACACGTCCTCTTGAGGCCTCAGATGGGTATCCTCTGCCTCTGACCCTTCCTGAAGAGGAAAAATGACAGTTGTCTTTAAGAAAAATAACTAATGAATGAAAAAACAATTAAGAGAGTAAAAAAATCTTGATACAGATGCCAGCATTGTTAACTAGTGTTACCATTATTTTTCATTTTAAATTATACATATATACTTCTGCAATGACATCTGTATTTGACTACAATTCTTTATGGTTCAAATTTCTTCCATGATTCGACTCATTCAACCTCCCTATCCTTCTCGTATTGACACAACACACCACAGCTATGAAATAAGAGTCCGACAAGCTGGACTTGCTTTCCTAAGGTGGAGATTAAGTGGGGGAGAAAGAATAAAAGGAAGGAGAAATAGAGGAGAATTTGACGAGGAAAATTATGTTGTAAGTCATTCAATATTGTCAGAGTAACTAGTTCGCATGTAATGCCCAATAGTGTGATAAGGTTGCGATATATGAGGATAGTGAAGCTTGTGGGGAGAAATTATGAGAGTTTTCTTAAACATATTAAGTGTGGAGGGGAAGAATAAAAGAAAGGAGAAAAATAGGGGCGATAAAGCATAGAAGAACTGGAGGAGAGGGAGAGACCTATTCGATGATGGAGCAACATCATGAATCATTAATAATCATTGGCGCATGCTAGCCAATGATGCTATGCCCAAGTGCAAGAGACAATGAAGAGAGGTGGAGCCATGGAAGGTGTGTTGAGTGGAGATCCGCAGAATTTGCAGAACAAACCGATGCGAAAAAACTAAAAGGAAAATCTAAAACACATTATTCTTGTCATGTGAATCAAACCGATTCAATTTGGTTCATCATTGGTTTAGTTATAAAATACTCAATCTAGATCTGATTCAGACCAAGTTCTAGCCTAAGGAAAACTCAACTTGAATAACATATGATCCAACGATTGAGTTCGAATTCACAATATCATCCCCCAACCACACTGATTCAGTCATTAATTGTAATTTCTATTAAACACTCCTAATTAACAACTCTAATCCCTAAATTATCAGATTGATATATTAATTTTAGCTATATAACATTAATATCGATTAATATTAATATGTATATTTGTCATGTCTTTGTACCTTGGCTCCTAAACTTAAATGCTTTTTGGACAAGTCCCCATGCTCCAAAGTTGAAAAAAAATCACATCTGAAATTTGAATCTATACACAGATACCCATGTTGGATGCTCATACTTGAATTTGAATAACATAGCAAATTCACATTTTGCTAAATGGCCACATAAATCATACCATCAGAACAAAAATCCAGTCATAGTTTTAATAAGAAAAAAATGATGTATATATTTAATTCTTTCTCAAATTTGAGCATTTAAATAATTTGAAAAGAGAGGTGTCTGAAACTGGGACTTACTTCCTCGTGAAACACTGCTATTAGGTCTTCTCCCCTCAACATGAATCAATCTCCCATTTAACTGTATTGGAGATGCCTGAAAATGAAAAGACAGTATGTAAAGTATGTAATGTGAGAGAATCCTCATCATACAACGAGAACTTAATTAATTTATCTTAAGCAAAATCAAGTTGTCCTCAATGTAAGAATTCTGAAGGAAAAAAAAACCAAAGTATGCAAACAAGATACAAGGAGATGAATCTAGAAATAGTTTACATAAGTAAAAACACTTGGTAAATAATAATGAGGATCAAATATATTAATGTAGAGATTCACAGGGCTGGAACACAAACAGATATGAAATTTTATAATGGATATTATGTGCAAATATCATTGGTAAAATAGATCAGAGCTCAAAACTGGTTTTATAAACAACAAGAAATAAAGGTATAGAAGCTGCATAAAAGCATGTACACTGCAATAGGCAGGGTACTTATTTCAACACTTGGTCATACTGGTGCAGACTAGACTTGAAATAGGCAAGGACACTGCAAATACTACTACATAGAGTTGATATACTGTGATACTTGTGAGAATAAACTTATCGAAGATCACATACCTTAAGTGCATTTTGTACACCAATGGCATCTTGATATTCAATGAAAGCATAAAAAACATCAGACTCCTGCAAATTTGCATGTATAGCTGAGTTAAAATTAATCAAGATGCATAAAACTAAATCAAAATAGTACAACAAGCTAAATGAAATCAACCTTCCGGTTTCTAATAAAAACACCATCTGGTCTCAATTTACCAAAGTTCTTAAAAACTTGCTCAAGGTCTGAAGTCGAGATAGATGAAGGAAGGTTTCCAACATAAACAGATCTGGAATCAACTGAGACCAAAACAAATACGATCCTCAAACAAGCTTAAATTAAGATCAGTAGATCTTTCACAAGAGCAGATAAATTCCAGATGAAAACATAAAGAATATAAAAGCAATTGAATTGATACACAAGATGAATTTTCAATGAATTCAAAAACTACTTAAGTATTAAAAAAGAAGCACAGAATGGTGCCCAAGATCACATAAACATTGCATACCAGTTACTGAAAGTTGAACATTTGAGGATTGTCCAAACAACTTTCAGAAAGAAAATACAAAGCATATAATAAGCAATCAGCTTCAGACAATGAGACTACGAGGCCTGGATATAAATGGGAGGGCTGACCTTTTCAAGTGCAAAGTAGAAATCCAAGATTGTTCAAACAATCTTAAGAAAGAAAATACAAAACACATAATAAGCAATCAGTTTCAGACAATGAGACTATAAGGCATGGATATAAATGGGAGGGCTCACCTTTTCAAGCGCAAAGTGAAAAATTTTAGGATTGTTCAAATAATTTCAGAAAGAAAATACAAAGAGATGAAGGGAGAAACCTTCATCCTCAACTACCAGAGCCTCCTCAAATCCCTCAGAGCCAGAAATCTCAGGAAAAATAGCAGGATTGGATTGTTGGGAAAAGGAATGAGCCTGTTCCGAAACCACCAGAGATGTCTTTGCTACAGGTGCTGGATGCATAGATGGACCAGATTGGCCTTTAGCCCGAAGCTGGCACACAAATAACATCAGTCTCCCAAGGAATAATCTGTAAGAAAATATGACAAAGAAATAACTTTTGCATACAATGGAGGCATATGTGTGCTTAGTTGGCTCTCCAACAGGTTCTTCAGCGATTGCAGGAGGTGGATCTCTTGTAGTCTCCAAGGCAATTGGATATGGCACAGTCTCTTCAGCAAGAGATTCACCTAATCGTTCATCCAAAACTGGAAGTTGTTGTGGTGCTTCGGGGTTGCTATAATTCTCTACTGTGTCATTTTCTTCCGCCTGCACTAGAGACAACAAGTCCTGAGCCTGAACTTCATCTTGTAGTATATAGTCAGGAACTGCCAAAGTCAAACAACTCATGCTCAGTGAAAGAAATAAATTGTTAGATGTCCAGACAAGGAGTTAATTTTTTTGTAACCTGTGAAAGGCTATGGACCTTCATTGTACATAAAAATAGACACAGTAGGTACAGGAGAAGATTGTTCTTTTGCCTGACCAAAATCATTACAGAGCAGCAGTCCATTCCCACAACCTCCCAACTCATAATACGAGACAGCCATTTACAGTGGCAAATAACATATTTCAGAAATTTCTTAGGAATTACATGAAAGTTAGAATTCTTATGATGACTAAAATAGGGCAATAACACCAATAATGAAACAGTATCAATTGCTGGCCTAAAATGCTATCACTGTCAACCTCACATTTTGATCACCTACCTTTATTTTCTTTATACTATAAATTGTACATATTAGGTACACCAGTCAAATTAAAGAGTGGTTCAAAACTCACATAATTAGGAACTACTTCTATGACTGAATGCATCAATATGCCAATAAATTGAATATTCTGACTCTGTTAACAACATCAATTGTTAGTGAAATTAGCTCAGGAAACAATGACATCTCACCTTTAGCATATCAAACTAGGACAAAAATCATGCTACGATAATTACAAGGATAAGTTATTCACGTAGCATTCAAAGCAAACAAAACCTGCCAGTGGTTTTCTTTCAACTATACCATCAGTTCATAAAGTAAACAACCAATAAAATTAACAAATTTAGAAGGAATTTAAATATATAAGAATCTAGGCAAAAAGATTGTTAAAAATGCAAGTGTCACTTTTGTTAATAATCAAAATACCACTCAAGAAATACTCAATTGAAGAAATTACAGTTCAATAATGAGTTATAATCTCATTTCACAGAAATTAGTCCCCTAACCAATAAGCATACTGCAAAATATGCTAAATCAATGTACAGAGAGAATCAATAAGTTTTTAAAACAAACATAAAAATCCCATTATATATATATATATATAATACAAGCACAATCAAAAGGGATCTTCATTAGTTTGTATAAGCCGTCTTAACCATATATCATTTGTTATTGATCATGTACATTGTGCTTTTTATTTTTCAACATGCTCCATAGAAAGGTACAAATTTGAAATGGAAGCAAAAATTAGTTCCAATCAAAAAACAGAACCAGTCTTTGCTAATAATAATGTTTCACTGAAAAAAATGACTTATGGATGTGTCATATATCAAAATATAGCATATTATTTGTCCATATACAGAGTTTTACATCCATAAATACTTTTAGTTTTTAATGTGCAAGAAACAAGGAAAAGAAACAACATCCAAGCAAATTTGAGCCCTAAGAAAATGATAAATTTAGTATTTTCTATTAAACAATGTGTTCGTGAAGAAAAAAATAATGACATTTTCTCAAACAGAATACTACCTGCTTCTGGTACAGGACTCAACATGTTTAACTTGGTCCCAAAATCAGTCTGAGATACAAGGGTTGCAGGGTGCTCAAAAATATGTTCCTCCTCAAGGAAGTGAAACATGTCATTGAGAATATAATATCCTTTCTCTTGAGGAGCAAGAAAAAAGGTCTGCACAAATTTCCTCCTAATACTATAATCCTCCAACTGCACATAACCAGAAACCATCACCAAAACTCCACCATTCAAAGACTCCAAAGAATGGGCAGACTTAATCTCTATCCCCTTGAAATTAAGGCACATAACAAGATGATGAATTTGCTGCAAAAAGTTAGCACATTGCTGTCAGTAGTGCAGATTTACAACCTTGTATATTCAAGGAAGACTCAACAAAAAAAAAAAAAAAAAAATCAGCACATACAATTACTTAAAACTAAAAACATGATAACTACTGCTGTAAAGGCAATGACAAATTAAATTTCCAAATGAAGATTACACATCAAACCCGTGGTCATAACCCCATAAAGCTATCTAAAAACAATGCAATTTTACATGCAAACAGATATCACGTGACACTAGTATAATAAAATTTCAAATTTTCAATTATCAATCAACTCCATGATATATTTGTTAAATATGGATGGTGAGATGGTACCATAGTAGTAACACATAAAAGTCAATCTCAAATTTTAATTTAATTACTAAAATCAAATAATTTAAAATTTTCTCAAACAACCTCTTAAAACTCTTAATCTCAATTTGTAATTTATCTATTTATTTAAATGTAAAATTATAATTAACCATGCATCTCAAAAACAATCAATTGTAATTAATCAATTGATTGTTGGTGCTCAGGTAATAGCAAACAATGGAGTTGCAATTGCAGTTGATGCATGGGTGGTGGCACACGAGGGAATTCTTCACAAATCTATGATGACGGCATGTGAAGGAATTCAACAATAAGCTAGTGAACATTTAAGTAAATTGTTGAAAAAACTATAGTGTTAATTTAGTAATTAACCAATTATTCCTATCCACCCTTTTGATTTGGGTGGCCATTGTCCCAACTGATTGATCATCGTTCAAACAAAACAACCAATGAATACGTCCATCCATCCTTTGACTTATATGTCCAAATACGTTATAAATCGTAACGTTATGTATTATATTTAATTAATGATCAAATTGTTATTGTATATATTCTAATGACATTTTACTATAATACACCATAATTATGAAAAGAAAATTCTTACCAACTATAGCTAGTGTATCACACATTTACGGGAACTACACTTCTTAATATGATTACTATATTATACTTACCATAAGACCTATTCTTAATGATAGAAGATAATGATCCTTAGTCCTTACCATATTTACTTGCTATTTTGTTGGGTTATAAAAATTGAAACATTCACCACAACTAACCTAATATACATATATCAAAATTTCTAGTTAATTAAATAAAATTGTCACCTATACACATTCAATACCACCCCGCGTAATGTTGATGGAAGTGAGTGCTGCTGAAAGACTGCTTCCTACCACTTGAGTGCCCTTCAATAGCTTTGTCGCTATTGCTCCTACCCCTCTCCATGTTGCACCAAAGTTGCTCTTCTACTCTGATGTCTCTCCATCGGTCCCAACCAAGATAGGTTCCTCTGCAATCGTGTGAGACTTATTATTCTTGATATAAATTTTTGATTTTTTATCAATTATTCTTCTTTCCACCTTTAGTGCCATGTAGCCTTAGAAAGTTTCACCATTTGAAACTGATTCATATTCACGCTCAACTCTTTCCATTTACTTCGAAATCTAACCAATTGGATGTTTTACTAGCCTTTTCTCACGTAAATTCTTAGCATTTTGATTATATGCTCAGAAAATCGAGAATAATCAGACCTATCAAGGTTATTCTTAATCCAACCGACCAATCCAGAATAGTTTCACTGATTTTTCCTACCATGGTTTACTCAATTAAAAGAGGAAATATTGCGCTATATACATACATATAATATATATAAATCTGTGAATTCACCAAACAACTAAATGGATTAAATGCATCTCATATTGTTATTGTGATTATGAAAAATAAGCTATAGATGATATTGTTCCATGCCCAAACAGCAGCTCGTGCAAATACTTAATAGACCCGTCATTTAAAAAAAAATGAAGCATTAATTTACATTATGAAATCATCATGAAACAGACATCCGATTCCTACCTCCAAGCCCCAGCCCAAAAAGAAAACACAGGAAAAGGGAAAGCCATAATGGTCTCTGAGCACTTGAAATTAAAGATTCAACTACCAGAGTATCGCATGGATTGAAGTCTATGGATATAGAACTTATTGATGAAAATTATCATAACAAACTTACACATAGCAATTACTAAATAATAATATCAGAAAGAAATACGAGGCAAAAGTAGAAACTTAAACTTCATCAAAATAACAAATTGAGGGACCAGAAGCATAGGCATTCAGGCATTCATTTTGCTTCTGCATCTTGACCAAAGAAATAGATAAGACTTAAATCTACCAAAAACATAGACTTGAGAGAAAAATGCATTAAGGATGCGTAGGTTATTGGATTTATGAAAGAGGGACAAGAATAAATACTAAATAATACTATGCTAGTAGAACCATTCGATAACAAAATCATGAGGAATATTAATGACTTTATGTCAATTAACATAACCATTCGATAACAATTTTAAGCTTCTTTTTATTTTTTTTATTCTTCTTCTGTCTGACAAATAAGCCCTAAATTTGCTTAATGTTTGGTCCATGATTTGCATTGATGCATTTAGAATTTATTAGGGTTATTTAAAACTAGCATTTCGTTATGTCAGAATCACATATCATGTATTCATAAATGAACATATTTTTGCCCCACGGGCTGGCGCATTTGGTACTTGCATGGTGAATCAGAACTGCTCTCCGTAGAATAAATGCATCTGTTTCTGAAGAACGGATATACGAGACTTTTTTGGTTTCATGCCACAGTGATAGCTGATAACACAACTGTTTCCAGTGCGCAATGATACAGAATAGAATCAAATGAACCAACGGGTGGAAAAGGACTCAGATTTGCTGAATAGTACCACCATCCCGGTCGCAGATTCTGTTGCAGTCCCATCAACACGCACCATGGAACTCCCTTCCGTGTAGAACTGGTGTACTAGTTCCGGCTGCTGCTGGAGAATCCGATAGTAATGCTCCAAGAAATACGCACCAACCTGCATCAATAAAGGAATTCAAGCCCAGACTCAAAAAAGTAAGGCGGAAACACTTCATCCTCCCTTTCCTCTAGTAACGCACTCCATGCCATCGATTGGAGTACCTGGACAGCACTGAAGTGACCCGGGTAAAGAGAAGCCATCGCTGCGCATGCAAAGTATCGATCTTACAACCCTAGATGACCGAGCACAGGGATCGAACCGTAAAACCACTTTCTGGATTCGATGGGGTATATTTCCAGAGCAAGCAGTGACGGGCGAGAAAAACGGCGAGGAGAGGAGATTTCTTCCGGATTCGATCCGCTCTAGATTTCCATCGACTCAGCAGAGTACAGCTTGCCCTTCGATTGTCTCAGTCGTCTTCTCCTCTTCGGCTTCGCCGCAAGGGGAAAGAGGGAGAGAGATCTCGAGGCAGTCCGGAGCGGATCGGTGACGAGATTGGCCGGAGCTGGCTCATGATAGGGCGACGCTAGCCGTTGGATTGGCGGGGCCCGCTCAGACACCAGTTGAATGCACTCACTTCCGTGCACGTGCTGCGCAAGTGATTTATATCCCATTTTAAAATCACGCGGCCAGAAAACTAGTTTTTGTACAATTTCTCAGCAAATAGCATTTCCGGCCCTTTTGACGCTCTTGATGGGCCGGGGTGGCATATCAGGCCCGCGTAGCAATAATCGATAGTTCCCTATAAATTCCTTCGCATCGTTAACCCTAATTTCATCTGCATTTCCGCTCTTCGTCGCAGAGTTCAAGGACAGTCCGGAGAGGATGCCGGCTGGTCATGGTGTTCGTTCTCGCACAAGAGATCTCTTTTCCCGTCCCTTCCGGAAGAAGGGGTACATCCCCCTGACTACCTACCTTCGCACCTACAAGATCGGAGATTATGTCGACATCAAGGTGAACGGCGCCGTTCACAAGGGCATGCCGCACAAGTTCTACCATGGTCGTACCGGTAGCGTCTGGAATGTCACTAAGCGCGCCATCGGCGTCGAAATCAACAAGCAGGTTTTTTTTATCTCATTCATATTCATCCGCTATCCATGACTAGATTTCTGATAGTTAATGCTTCAGAGGAGATTTCTTCTGTAAATAATATATATGTCTCAACTATCCTTTCTACAATATAAATAAATAAGGGATTCTTCATATGATAAGACCTAAAAGATTTTTTTTTTTTTTTGCTGGCACACAAATGGGAAATACGTGGATTCTGAGACGAAGTTGCTCAAACTGGCTGTGATCGTATGTTTTAGAATTCATTTAAAAGTGATACCAATAGTACCCCAAAGGTGGAATTTGATCACCTCTCTTCCATATCATCAAGTCCTACTGGTATCATCCCAACCCTTGTTTGGAGATATTACAATATGTAATTGGAATTCCTGGCCAGTATTTTTAATGAATTCATTTATTAGACATCAACAAATTTGGGAACTATAGTATCTAATTGTCAAAGCCTTTTGAAGTCATTTTCCTTTCAGGTTCTTAGTTGTCCATATTTAACTAACTTGGGCACTCTTGTCGAGCAGAACCTTTTTAGAGAAAAACTTCTTGACTTGTTAGAGCGACCAAGTATTTATGAGTTCCATGAAATTTATCACACGTTATACTGCTTAAGTTAATGCCAAATTGTGAGCTCGAGGAGTTTATTATTAGCTCGTTTATATTCCATCTTCAAGAGGAGCTGCTTGGCTGCCATACTCCTGATAGTCAACTTTCTTAAGAAGTTAAATGACATTTCCAATCTGTCCAAACGTAGGATTTGATTCTGAACACAAGATTTGAGATTGTAATTATTAAGAATTGCTTTCGACTAGGCATTGAATTCTTGTTCCAAAACGAGTTGTTATTCTTCTTTTTCCTCTTGTTTCCACATTATCTATGATGGCTAGTTTTGCCACTTGTATTTTATTTTATTTTTGGCTGAAGGCTTGTCAATTGATCACAATCAAGACAAAGCCTTTGTCATGAAGTTGTGTTTTTACGATGCTGAGAAGAATAGAGGCGAAATTGCTTCCTCTTATACTATTAACTATGAGAAGTGAGGAGTATCTTATTGTTAGATCAGTTCATATTATTAAGGACCTAAATTTCCACCAGTGTTGCATAATGCCTCCTTTTTTGTAGACTAGCTATTTGGTTTAATTTTCTTTCAGTCAATCTTTTATGATGCCCACTCCATCATTCAGAACATATCTTTAAGAAAATTACATAAAAGAAGGCAACAAGTAATGTTCTTTCTTTGTTCACCTTCCAGCCGGTTAATAAGGTTGGCTTGCTTTTTGATCATTGTTGGTTTGACTTTTGAGGTCTTATCCTGTTAGTATTTGATTGGTTGGTTTAATCCGGTTTTGAAGTTGTTTGTTTCCATGGTCCAAGTCCTTCCTTGAACTTCATTTTTTGTTAATTTAGTTATGTCTAAATCCAAGTTTATCTCTGTGCAAGTCTCGTTTCTGTTAGTAGGTTGTCTCAACAGCTTGTCTATCCAGGTTGGCAATCGGATTATCAGGAAGAGAATTCATGTCCGCGTGGAGCATGTGGTGCCTTCGAGGTGCCAAGAAGACTTCCGTGCGAGGGTGAAGAAGAACGACCAACTGAAGGCTGAGGCGAAGGCTAGAGGTGAAATAATCAGCACTAAACGCCAACCAGAGGGCCCTAAGCCTGGCTTCATGGTAGAAGGTGCTACACTTGAGACTGTCACGCCTATTCCATATGATGTGGTCAACGACCTCAAGGGTGGGTATTAGTATTTTCTTGGCCATCTTAGTACAATTTCAATGCAAGACTTAGTTTTGAGTTTTGTTAATTCTGGAGATTAATATAAC
>JBBPFP010000068.1:419493-435838 GCA_037974795.1 Kaempferia galanga
TGCCGGGCTGCGCAACTGAGACATGTTGCCCACATGGCAGCGTCTAGTCAATGATCCTATGTGGCCAGTGTGTCTCACAAGGGTAGGGATAGGGTGGTGTGTAGCCGAATACCACCCTATATATATATATTTATGAAAGAAGAAAAATAGTTTGATTTAGTCAATATTTATTTGAAATTTTTTGAGTTCAGTTTCGAGGTCTGAATATTAGTTATAAATCATAGTTTTCATACTTCATTTCTTGATCTGTTCTATATTACATGGATCACGTGTTCCAAATGCTAGAATTTGATGAAATGGATTCATCTTGATAGAGATGACAAAACTAGTCTTTGTATTATAAATATGATCAATTAATGATAGGCAGAAGAAGACAACAGTGAGTGTCATGCTCCACACATGGTAAGTTTTCTGGGATGCTAATTTTTCTATTGTGCATGAGCTACAATAATATTAGAGTAAAACACAAAACATATCTTAACTAATCTAACTAAATGCATACCTCTAAAGAAATGCTTCCAATACCATGCATGTATCTTAGTAAACAACCTGAAGGTTAAAAACTTCAAAACGTAACCATAAAATGTGTAGGTATAGGAAAGATGTGTATGAATTAATGTATCGCATAATAGAATTCAACGAGCACTAATGATCAAGATTATTCATTTTTGCCAATTTAACACCATTAATCTCTTATCACAAATTTCTCTTGGAAGCTTTATTATTCCTTGGATTTCCTCTTTTATATATATTATATAGGTGGTAGACAACTCCCAATTTGCACATCATATCTAGGGATGAACTACCCATAATTGTGAAGTGTATGTGTGTGTATGTATATATATATATGGTGAACTATCCGCAATCCACTTAAAATAGGGGTGTCAAAATTGAATTTGACCCGATGACCCGATCCAAGTTGACTCGAAAAAATCAGGTTTGGGTTGGAAATTTCCAAGTTCGGGTTCGGGTTGGAGGGATTTCTGGTTGAAAATTTTTGAGTCGAGTTCGGGTTGATCCAATTTGACCTTAATTTAAGGTTTAGTTAGTGGACTTTTTTTTTTGGGTTAAATTAAATTTTATTTTAAAAATTAAGTATTTTTATATATATTATGTTAGTATGGTAATATGAAGTATTGAGATAAAAGTGAAGAATTATAGGGAAAATAACCCCAAAAAAAAACTCATTTTGAATTGGGTTATTCAGGTTCGGGTTTAGGGATTTTGGATTGAATTCGGGTTCAAGTCGGGTTCGGGTTGGGACTTAAAAATTTTTTTCCCAACCCGAACCAAGCCCGATCCACTTGAATTGACACTCCTAACTTAACAAGGATGCATCTTATATGTATGGGGTGAATGATTTACAAACCACCTAATATGAAGTGTATCGTGAATAAATAAATATATATTATTTGAACCAAGGTTTGAAATGCCATTCCATGACGCCCGAAATAGGTGGTATTTATCGTTCCAGTGCGAGATCGGCACTAGCAGAGTGACTGCGAGGGTGCCGCTAGGTCATGGAGGGCATTGCGACCTCATAGCCTCCCTCCGCGAGGGTCACGGAGGGCTTTACGACCCTACGACGCCCCTCCACGAGGGTCACAAAGGGTAGAGGGCGCCGCGACGGAGGTTGTTCTTCGACTATTATAGTGGGACACGTGAGCGCGGAGAAGCATGGTCGGATCAATGGGGAGAAAAGGGACACAACACCGAAGTTTGTACTCGCATGGACAACGCCGGCAGTCGGGCGCGTAGAGGCGAACGTGCGACGAAGGGAGAGAACAACGGCGAAGATTTTAAAAAACTTAGGGTTTTATCATGATACCTAGGATAATAAATCTAATCAACTCTTAATTTAAATAGATAATCCAACATACTTCCTAAAACCTTAACTGAATTTTCGTGTTAGAATATATAAAAATTTGTTTAAAATTCTAAAAAAAATAAAATTTTATATATTCTTAAAACCCTCCACGGGGTCCGCAGTACCACGACAACCTCTGCAGGTAGTCGCAATCGCAGTTTTTTTATTTATTTAATTTCTATTTTTAAAATATATATTCTTATAAATAACTATTATTAATAATAGTTATTAAATATTTAAAAAATTAAAATTTTAAAATTAGATATAAATTTAAAATAATCTATTTTTTAAATATAATTCTTAAACATTTCAAATAAATTTTTAAAAATTAGAAATTACAAATACATTTATAGAAAACTACAAAAAAGTACAATACAAATACCATATAATTTTATAATTATTTTTAGCCTTTTATAATTTTAGATTTAGTTTTGAATTTTGAAAATTACTTATTAAAAAAAATTAATAGGCATTATCTTATGAGAAATTATGAAATATAAATTTAACATCTTAAAATATAGAGCATATTTAATAATCAAATATTAATTAAATTAACATACGTTTATATTCATTTTTTTTAAATATCGAAACTGTATTGTTACGGCACGATATGGTACTGAAATGGTCTCGTTTTGGTTTGAGACCGAGACCTCAGCACGGGTCAAGATTTTAAATCTTGAGTTGAACAATCTGTAATCCACTCAATAATATGCATCTTTTATATATGAAGTGAATGGCCGGCTATCCACCCCAATATACAATGCGTCTTTTAATGGGCAAATTGTGGGTTGTTTGCTTTCTATGCAATATATTTCTTATATAGGAGGAACTGGTGAAGACTAGTTTATTTAGAGAAGGAAATAATAGTATTGAACCAATAATAGTATACCTTATAAAGTTCAGAGATACAAGACAAGAAGACACAGCCTTTATCGGATCATTATGATAATTTTCATCTCCACAAACAAAATGGAAAGTTCTGATACTTGTTTTTGATTGATTGTGAATTTCAGAAATAGATTGATAACTTGGTATGTCTTCTGGACTTTTCAGACTTGAATAGACAAGTGATTGTTAGAACTTAGAAACATATAATTCATGATTCATATCATATGGAAGATTACTATCCGTATATAGAATAATAGATTTCCTAGATATGAAGTTGAATCTAAAAGAACGATGCCTTGGTTCATATTAATATGATTTGTTACAAATCTAGTTTTATTTTATATGTTTCTTAGAAGAACAAAATCCATTAAAAGTTAAATTCAATCAACTAAAATATATTTAACTTGCTAAGACATTAAATTAAAGTCAATATATTACAAATTAATCCATAGTCATTATAAAAGAAAAAAGAAAAGATGAAACCTTATGTTACACTACAAAAATGTTAAAGTTGAGTATAATGGAATAACAAAGTTGACAATGACATAAAAGAGGAAAAATTTTATATGTGGAGATATCATCAACAATAGCACTTGACACCTAACAATGGTTAAGAACAGGTCCTGGTATACAAAATTATAAATACACAAAAGCACAATAGGGAAAAATCAGTGGTAACTTAGAAGTAATGTCATGGCACGGTAACTTTTTATTCATCTACTCACATAGCATGATAATCATCTGCTGTTTTTTTATCTTCCACTGAGTGGCTCAACAATGATATGTCAGAAGCATTTAATGATGAAATTTTTGATTGCTCATTTCATAACATTAAATTACCCCATTTATAATACTATGCTATCATATAGCATATTATATAGATTTAGATATTTAGAATCTCAAAACTATTCCTAATGCCTTATGTCTTACAATTCTATATTCATCATAACTATGCAGACACATACCTTGATTTGACAACCTTGCTACTCTGTAATATGCAGTTGTTGCAGTTGTGTTCTTTGGGTGAAAACATAGTTGCTTAAAGTTTTTAGTTCACTGTTATTTTATACAATGTCAATTCAGTCTTCATATGGCAAAAAGCTGAGCTTCTACTTGTTGTGTTCATGCCTCTGATTTCTTTTATGTATGGAACTGTTATAAAATTTTACATCTTTGAACTCACTGAAATCTATTTACAAAACCTCTATAGGATCATCATAGAACTCCTCAAAATATGTTCAGGCCATTGTTATCAAGTGTCCCTGCCTCCACATTTTACTCTGCAAAAACAAACAGTGTGCATTGGCCTATACTTTCTAGGAATTCTTCACTCACAACCAGCAGTAATGCAAGTTCTGATCAAGGTGCTAGTTTCGTTCTTGATTTGGAGGATACTGACCATGATCAAAGTGATCTGGCTTGCAAATCGGATGGGACAAAGATTCCTGGATTCCAAGAGGAAATATTTGTCTTGGATAAATTAGATGAGGTAAGTGAAGATACTTGTCTTGAAACTGGAAAATGCCAAAATAGTATTGAGATATTTGATGAGGGTATGCCTGGTAAAATTAACTCAAAGTTGGACAAATCAATGGCCAATGTTGGTGTTGTTGTACATACTGTTGCTTATGAAGATTCATCATTTGCTGATGAGGTTTCGGATAATAATGCTGGTAAAAAATTGAGCACTTGCTTGAAATGTGGAAAATATTTTGATTTGATGGATATGAATGTTTGTCAAGAATGTTTACCATCATATTGTTTGGTAAGTTCCAAAGAATCTGAGACTGATGCTACTTCCCAAGATATCAATTCTGTTGAAAAATCAAGTATTTGCTTAAAATGTGGGAAAAGCTTCATTGTCATGGATATGGTTATGGATGTATGTCAAGAATGTTATGCAATACATGGGTCAATAGAAATAGCTTCTAAAGCTTCTAGGACCAGGCAAGTCACAGCCAGGGATGATCCTAATGACACACCTCGTCATGAGATTCAAAGGAAAATGGGAATGCCTGTGCCACCTAACACTAGACATCATTCCATGCTTGTACAGCAAGAGCAGATTAGTGAAAGACCAGTGACTGATTTCTCCATGGATAGTAGAGTACGCTTGATGACTCACAAAAACAAAAAGAATCTTTCTGAACAGGAAATATTTATCCCAAATGAATTGAATGATTGTTGTAAATGTGAATCCCCACAATCACCACCAACTCCTTGTTCAAATGACAGGGTTGAGGGCACGGGCATTGCAGTACTTCTAACAAGCCCATCAAGCGGCAGAAAACAGCATATTGTGCGAGGAAATAGTTCTCTCACAAATATCCTTTACACAGAACCTTCTTATGGAGTTGATATTCACATCAAGCGCAGCCTTGGGAAGGATAGCTCTTCTTCTTCCTCTGTTGAACTGGGACCATCTGAGCAAACAGACATGCCCATCCTGCACCAGTTAAGAAATAGAAAGAATGAGATGGACAATGTGAGGTGTGAAAGTCACATTACTTCCCATTCAGATTTGGAAAAATTCTATTCCATAGACAGATCACCTTATAATGAAATTGAAACTGAACAAGTTTTTTCTCGTGTTAACCTAGGTCTGGAAAATAATGTTGAAAACTTAATATTGAATGCTCAAAAGCCAGAAAATTCTTCTGGAGGCTCAGATTTGAGTGGTTTAAAACATTCATCTACAGAGCAAGCTGCTGCAAGCACAGATGAATCTTGCTATGCTAGTTCATCTTTAGCATCTAGTGGCATACTACTGCAGCTGGGTGAAGAAAATAGTCTTCAAATGCATGATTCATCAATATCAGGTGATCCAGGTAGAAGCTGTATGTCTTGTCAAAACATGGCTGACGTTTGTTGGTGTAACACTGAAGGGGGCAATGAGAAAATGGAGAAACGTACCACTAACCAAGATACACCTTTAATTGAAGACAACTATATGGTAACTGATAAGGTCTGTGAAATGCAAGATGAGATTTCTGATGTTGCAACAAGTAGCTTGCCTATTGTAACCTTAAATCAGCAAAATGAGATCGTCAGTTGTCAGGATGCACAAATTGATTTTGCACCTGCTGAAATGACAGTGTGTGTGGATCTAGAAGATTGCATTTCCCAACCACTGGACAAGGGTGTACTTCCTTCTGAATTGGATTCTAAATTTTCCCAGGATCCTTCCTTTGGTATGTGATAGCTCCTACTAAGGAATTATTATTGGACATTTAATGGTCATGATCAGCTTTTTGCTTGACATTTCTAAAATTTCTATCCTGCAATTGTGCTGGCTTCTAGTGATATTTGCTTTTTCTCAGCTGCAAGCATGTTTCTGTTATGCATAATTACTGTTTGATGAATACCTTTATTTGCCAAAACCTTTTTGTCGGATCACATATAAAGTAGATGCCACAATTCTTTCTTATCAAACAATGAGTTGTTAATCATAAGAAATTTATTTATTTTCTCTTAATTTGTTCAACGTTTAAAATTTTGTGTTTCCTGTAGTCTTTGTCTCAGATTAGAATGGTATATTTCGGTGTTGTGTCGTATTGTGCCGACACTCACTATTCATCAGACACGCTTTGAGTGTATTGAGACCAATTCAAGTAAATATTAGTTTATAATCCTCATCCACTTTACTTATTATCTTCATCCACTTCCACTTGACTTATTTACTTTTAAATATAAGCTTATAACTAAAAGGCTATTTGAATCAAAATATCAAAGCAATAAGTTAGAGGTTTACAAACATATTGATTACACATGGTTAATACCAAAACAAGTGTTCAAATGAATTCAATTAAAATTTTCTTTAGCAATTATATAATGAATTGAATTAAAATTTTAGAGAAACATCTTAAAAAATACAAATATCACTTGAAGTTGCCATCTTGATATATTCTACAAGTGTATTAAGTGTTGGTATGGTATAATACATGAAAGTTTACTTGTGTAGATTTGTTTCGGGATTTAGCAAATTATAGGAGCTATACATTTTGATTTTGTTGTTCACATGAGATTTAAACCATATTTTTATTATTTTAGCTTGCTTATCATGTTTGTCGTGATATGATCCCACATATCACTCTGTTGGCAAGTTAGTGAAGCATTTTATGGTTGAAACATATAAATTTTGTAGTGGAACATACAGCTGATATTATAGTTGTGACAAATTAAAGAGCATGCTGTTTTTTTCTCTGAATGCTTAATTTTTTTTATGACTGAACAAATTGTCTTGAATTTTTTGGCTTTTTATTTGACACCCATGTCATTTGGATTTCTTTCTTTTGAAGTGGATAGTATTTCATTTTTAGAAATTGCACATATGTTATCACCGTTAGAGGTATTGGCATTTTTATTTTAGGTTTATTGTTATGTCTAAAGCCCTTTACATATCCATGTGTTAATCTCATAGGTAATATACTTTGATTTCTATGTGGTATAAGAGCCATCCATTTAGGGTACCTTCTTCTCATATCAACAACCTCTTCTTGTAACACATTCATCCAGTCCCAGCTAAAATGAAGGTCACTGGTGCTCATCTACGAGGAGCTTCATTTCCTTGCATCCTTATTATGGTGACATCTTCACTGGTTGAGTCCATCACTTCCATTGCAGTGTCTCACTGATAGCAGGCATCGCTACCTACGCCAATGCCAAGCAGGCCCTCTAGCTTGTGATCTTCAAGACCAACCTTGTGGTGTATCACTCTTGACCACTTTCAGATCATTCATGCCCACTGTGGACCCAATTTCCATAAGTATTACAATATTATTCTACTTGGCCAAATATTTGCCAGTTAAAAATTTAATTTTGCATATATATAGTTCTAAAATTTAAAATATCGCATAGATGTCATTGGTGAAATTATCTATCTTAAAACGATTACTCAAGGATTGTAATAGACAATATGATTCTTTGACTTTAAGTATCATAGAGTGTGCTTTTTTAATTTAATCATTTGTCAATTTTTTAAAAATAATTTTCTTGATTTGTTTGTCTAATATTTGGAACAATGTATGAGTATGAAGAAAGATAATTAAAAGGAAGTAAAATGCATAGAGACAGAGAGTAAAGGAAGAAGAAATAAATAATTATCAATATTTTGATAATGGCATTTTCCACACATGATTATAACCAAACTCTTCTTTAACATGGATTTATTTAAAGTAATGGTATTTGGTATTTACGAGATATGTATAGATTTATATCTGTAGTATCAGATTTTATAGTTGAAATACAGTATTCCACAAGT
This sequence comes from Kaempferia galanga, assembly GCA_037974795.1. Lineage (NCBI taxonomy): Eukaryota > Viridiplantae > Streptophyta > Magnoliopsida > Zingiberales > Zingiberaceae > Kaempferia > Kaempferia galanga. Next base: position 427,509 of record JBBPFP010000068.1, read on the forward strand.
TTGTGAAGTTTTCCCCCATCTATTATAGGTTCAAAAGGTGTATCCAAGTCCTTGTCTAACTGAGATGTATTTTCTTTTGCATCGAGGCATTATCACATGGATTAGATTTTACCCACTAGATCTATTACATGTCTTAGCGGTCATGGATTTAGCTGCTATGCACTAGATCTGCTGCATGTCTTAGTAGTTTTTAATATTAAGTACCATTTGAATAACATTCTGCTTGGAAGATTTAGAATGTTCTGGTCCAATAAGCTCCTTACAACTAACTTCATCAGCAATTCATTCAAGATTTTAGTTCGAAAGTTTAGGATAAAGTATTTAGAAGCTTCCCTGCAACCATATGCATCCATTTGATTGTCTGTAGTTCCAAATATGTTTTACATAAACTTGTGTTCTTACTACTTGTAGAAGAACCAGTTACCATTGAATCTCCTAAGAAACAAGTGCAAAGGTGTTTTACTCTGGAAGAAGCAACAGATACCATTCTCTTTTGTAGTTCTATTGTTCATGATATCGGCTACAAAGCTGCAACAATTGCAGTGGATAAGGAATCTGCAGTTCGCGACTCTTTACATCGACCAATTACATTTCTGGGAAGTACTACTTTCAATCATAATGATTTTCAAAAAGCATCCAGTGGACGCACTCGGAGCCCACGAAGAATTAAACGAAAAAAGCAAGAAACAGCTGACAAGATGGCATCCATTGTACCAACAAAAAATGTTGCAAACTCAGAGATCACATCTTGCGATAATAAAGTTACAAACACTATGGACAGTGCGAAGCCCCCAAAGCTGGAGTCCAAATGCAACTGCACAGTGATGTAGGCAGTTTCTTATACAACTTTCCTAGTTGTCTGATTCTCTCCGATATACTACTAGTAGCAGGTTCAATATTCTTTTCCAGGATATGTTTGTATATTTCAGAGTAGCAGCATGGTTTATTCGTCCTTGCGCAACAAATCTCGTAATGATAATGTCCTCGGCATCAGTTTGAGAGGAATGTAAAGTTTATGACAGGAATTTTCCTTCCTAGTATGGTTGTATGCTGGTGCTGCTTATTCTCTTCTTGAGGGATGTACGTCTCTCTCTCTCTCTCTCTCTCTCTCTCTCTCTCTCTCTCTCTCTCTCTCTCTGTATTCTGTAAATTCCCTTCATTGGTGTTATGGCTTCACATCCATCAAAAGAGCTGTAATGGTTGTTGAATAGGTTCTTATGCCTTGATTCCGATTTTTCTGACAAGGAAGGTAATGTTTTCCTTTCGTCTTGAAAAGAAGCTGATCTTTTAGAATAATTTTCTGATGGATTGAAAACTTTGAAGGACCCATGAGAAATTCGAAGATTTTATGTACAAGTGTACAGGAAGATTTTTTCTTGGATGTGTCTTTTTTCACACCACAGGTGAATGTTTAGTTATTAAAACATTGTTTTCATGAACTTGTCTCGTGTCATCTAAACTTGTATCTATTGGGTGGACAATGTCGACATAGTGATGCATTGTAAAATGCAAAAACCCAAAAAATAAGGTACCCCAGTGATAATTATTCACGTTCAAATCTGAGCTTTTTGCTCAATATTATTCTCGCTTCTGGAATTAGCCATATTTTATAGGTGATATTACGGTGACTTTTTTGGAACACTATTTTGACCGTCCAGATCCTCTCCACTTCCTTTGGTTTTCTCGATTTATATTAGGAGAGTTGTTGGACCAGATTAAAAATTTATATATTAATTTCTCTTAATTTACTCTAACGACCTGCCTGATGTAAATTAAGAAGAGATAAAAATTACGAACTAAAAGATTCCTTCAAAATGACCAGTGTCATCGGACGTGACAACGGGGAACACACTCCACGTGCTGAAACGAAGATCGACCGTATACATCGAATCTGTATCTATCCGATACGACGTATGCCCTTTTGCTACAATTTTAAATATTTAAAATAACTGAGCACCGCAGGTGTGCTCTAGCTTGCCTTACACGTACCGTCATTTGATTAAAAATGGCTCCAAATCGTTTTTCAGGCATCATCATCTGACTAAGGTCGCCCAATAGGCTGGCAATGGAAAAGGAAGCAAAAATTAACTGAGAAAACACAATGCAGAAATAATTTAATGCTAAATCTGTGTCCAGAGGGGCCTACTAGATGTAGTAATACAATAAACCTAGTCAAATATTTCCTTATTATTAAACGGACAGAAATAGGGTAGAAATACACGGTTAGATGATACAATGTACACGACAAATGAGAATACATCAGCTACAAAGTACCCTCCTTCGCCATTTGCAGAAACTGAGCGAGCGTGATGTTGGGGAGTGTTTCAAAACCACCTGGTTTCTTCGTTATCCTTGTCATCTTCGACAACTTAGTCTCCATCATCTTTGAAACAGTGATGGAGGTTAAGTTATAAAACTGTAAAAAGTTGACATTAATCATTTAGAGAGAGGCCCGACACAGCAGCAGGCTAACTTTCAAGTTAGACATAATCCATTCCTTTTATGTTCTCGGCACAACTTTTCAGCTTCAATTCTTCTCAAGGGTTATCTAGTACATTATTTAACCCGCAATGCTATTCAACATTATGAGGAAGAGTGATGCGTTTTCTTGATCTATAATTGTAGAGTAAAGAAATTTTACCTCACATACACCATGCAACAACAATCTGTGGAAGGGATCCTGAACATGCAACACAAGCACACCTTCTCCACTGTCACTGATAAATGCTCTTATATGTTCCTATCCATGGGACAAGAGACATCATGAGATGAAGTTCAACTCAATTGGAATGAGCGGGTAAAAGTAAGTCGTCGGACTGAGAGAAGCAGGATATATTTAAGATACAGAACAACATGTTTTCTGATAATGTTTTATATAGGTTCCATTTCTATTTAATATTAAATATCAGTGATCTAAACCAGTGGGTGATGCAATAAGATAGATGTTCCATGGTCATGGGCGTTTTATGTGCTGAATAGCGAACGAAATGGTAAATTGCTTGTGTTGATTGTCATGGAACAGTATTTTAAACCGTAATTGCATGGCCTACATTTGCATCTATTTCTCAATCTCTACCATTAATAGCACCTTCAACTTAAAATGTTACCTCAAATCCTTGAATGAGTTGTGGGAGGAACTTATGGCGCATAGCTTGCCTTGTTCTGCGATCCACTTGACGCCATGCATTTAATGCAACCACCTTATCAGAGTTCACATAAACTCTTCCCTCTGTTGAAGACTTCTTGGATTTTGTAATGCTAGCCTGAACATGCATGTGCATAATATCATTGATCTGCTTAGTCTCTTTGATTCTATTAAAATACATAAAAATATATCAAACATATAGTTAGACATGCAAACAATGAAGGGTAAGGTTGCGTACAATAGACCCTTTCCCAGAACCCACATTGGCAGGATCTTCGTGTACCGGGTTGCCTTTTTATAGTTAGACATGCAAGCAATCACAATGTTGTTTTCATTATTGATCAAAATTCATTAATTTTAAAATGCACTAAGAAAGTGAAAATATAAATACTTTCTAATCAAAAGCTAAAATGCTGGTTATCCAAAAGATCTCAATGTTCAATTATCGATCTGCTTAATGCAAAGGTTGATCAGTTACCACGGATGGTAACGTGAATCACTTGATTACAAAGTATTATATGTAGTGCAAACTGAAAACCAGGGAACTCTAAGTTGCTCGATCTTGTAAACTTGATCTACTAATTTGCTTTAAGGACCTGATCGTGAGAATAATCTAGATGACCTAGGTGTTTACTAGTAGTATAATCATAAATAGAGCATAATGGTGGAATAAAATCCTTCTCACCAACAAAATCAATTGCGTCACATGGTTTGTTTTTGAATGATTTTACAAGCCAGACTGATGATCTAACTGTAATTATTTAGCTAATAGGTACATGAGCCTAGATTATTAGAAAACATCACTGTAGATAAAAATATTTTATTTCAAGGATCATGGAAAAGGTTTGGTCACTCTTTCAAATTATTTTCATTGATAACTTTTCACATGAGCACTACCTGTAACTATTTCTAACCAAGCAAACAAAAATTGGTAAAATTGTCCTCACCAACTGCAAAATAAGCATACAAATCAACAATGACAAAGCTTTCATCCCACTAAGTAGATTCTAAAATAAGCATACAAGTCGGAAGGAAAAAAAAGATGTTCACTGATGCAGGATTTACTTGGAGGAGAAAAAATAAAAGGAAAATGAATATGAAGAGAAAGAAAAGAAAAGGATTGTATTATACAATTTCCACTTGGATGGAGTAGAAAGATGCAAACAAAGTTACTTATTAGTGTCCTTTAGTTGCAAAAACGTAATTTCCCTAAGTTATTGTCTTGGTTTCTAAAGAAAAACAATTCCTTCCAAGCAAATAAGAGAATTTAATTGTTTGATTTCTTTCTTTTTCCTCTTATTTCCATTCAAGTAAGCACAACATGAGAGACAAGTGAATCACCCGCTATATGGATTTAGGCATTTGTTTCTCGATTCATTATTCAAATGCTACAGCTTTATCTGAAATAAGATTGCTAAGAATCTTATATACCCTACTATATCACAGCACATACTAAGGTCCCATTTGCTTGCAGGAAAATAATTTTTAATTTGTTTTTAGAAAAATAAATAATTTACTACTGATTGGATGTGTCACCAAATATATTGGAAAATATTTTTCAATGTGTTGTCTAATGACTGGAAAATCTCACTTCTCAAGTTTAGACAAATCAAGCAATTTGGCTCAACCAGGCCAACTCGATCGGACCAACTGACCCTACTGAAGAGTCCGGACCACTCAGCCCACTGATGTAACCAAACTAGATTAATTGATTTGTGTGCAATTAGACAGCTAATACCAACCTACCCAATCAGACTGTCTAGACCAACTTGACTAGATCAATTGGCTCGCTCAGCATGCTAGGCACCATTGATACACTGACATACTGACACACATAGACCAACTAGCTCTTCTGGCATGCCCGGACCAACTGGTCCCCTTATTTTCACAGAGCGACTAACTTGTCGAGCCTGCTTAGACTGACCAGCCCATCCCACACACACGGATCAACTAATCCACATGGCCCACTTGACCTTATCAGCCTGCATGAATGTAAGAAACACTAGAGGATAAAGAGGGTCTTATTGAATATTGATAGAGTGAAAAGCTTGTGAATGAGTGGGAAAGATGATTTTCACTCTTTTATAAAGAAAGTCTTTTTTTTTTTTAAATGACCCTTAGTAAAAGAATTTTTCATTTACTAAAAAAATTTCTATTAACTATGATTACCTGTGGCAGTAAAGAATAAAAAAATAAAATTATTTTTTGAAAAAAAAATCCTTAAAAAGAATGGATCTTAAGAAGTATAAATGTTTGACATTAGTCATAATTACAAAACTATCACTCAAAAAGTACATAGACAAGTACATAAATCCTGTAAATGACAAAGAAAAATGAGAACGAATCTTATATAAGAGTGTGAGGGAAAACCTCTACATCCATGTCGATATTCCTGAAAATGTCCCATTCTTTAATATTGGTCATGGAAAATGCTGATAAAGGTTTCTTATCACCTATGAAAAGGAGAAACAGTAGTGACAGATAGAAGAAATCGTGCATACAGAAGTCTCTATGAAACAAATTGGAATTCTTTCTTAAAATATAAATTAGTATAAATGTTGAATTTTATAAATTGAAGTTGTAGCAAGTATTTCTGTATTTGAACCTTTTCTTCATAAGACACATGAAACTGTAACCAATGAAAAAGAGACGTGAGAGTATGAAGTCCAGGTTGGCTTATTTTTAAGAGTCAAATATCACTAAATAGGGAGCAAGGAATAAGATTTTACAAAATAAAGAACTTTGTCAAGTGTACAGTCTTACCCCATGGAGGCGGAGCGAAGAGTCCTCTAATTTCCTCAGCATCTAATCTGGGAACAAGCTCAATCAGTAGGCAGTCATTTAACCATCTGCGAGACCGCCTGTTACTAACCTACAAAATTGATGTTTACAAGATTAAGGTAGGAGAAAGAAGTGTGAAAAAACACATATGAGCCAAAGACCTAAATGTATCCTGATAAAGTTAGTTTTCATAATTGTGAGATAAGCTGACAAATAACATCACACTTATTCTTGCATGGTTATCATAATCGAATGTTCACGGTTCAAATTAGGAGGCACTTCGTTTCAAACTGCATGGTTGAATTTAAATAGATCAAAACCTAGTCCAAGATGATTCAAATTGGACCGATTCAGTTCGAAATTTGTGATTCTGATTCCTATAATTTGGTTAATTCCACTTACTCCAATTAAAAGTATTATGTAAATTCAGGGTTCAAATTGGACCAATTCTTCAGTGGACATTTTATTTGCCAGCATTCCTTCCTCCGTGTGTCTCTTCGTTGACAGCATCTTCTTTGTTGGCATATTCTTCAAGTTCAGGCATTGTCCTCAACAGATGTCGTGGACCAGCACACCAGTTCAGCAGAGGACATTGGCAGCCAGAGACTACTGCTTCATCAGCTTCTTCTTGGAGTGTCTTCAATCAGATGAGGTCTCCACTCCTCATCCTTCAGCAATTGAGGTTGACCAACCGGCATCTTCAAAAGTCAACTACTTCAGTGGTTGTTGCTGCTTTGACAGTTTCTCTGTGTCTTCAACTGGAGACCTTCTCCCAATCCTTAACACTTCTCAGAGGATGTCAATCAGGAGCAAGTCGATTTATTTTTCTAATTTTTGTATCCACTCCCTTCCTAAGCAAATTGCAATCCATAATACTCTAGTCAAAGTCAAGAGAGTCTCTATGGTAGTTGATGAGCTTGCTTATTTCACCATCTATTTTATCTGTTTTCTCTGTGAAACTAATGGCATCATCTGAGATCAGTAACTATAATGTTCGTGAACAGACAGAACTATGATTGCGAAGCTTCACCAAGATGAACAATCGCAATTTTAAGGAAAAATAACATTATGGAGTCGATATTTAATAATCTTCTAAAAAAACGATACCTTGCCAGCCAAGCTTTCAAGAATCTCAATTTTTTTCTCGATTAACTGGCCTCTTGACATGCGCGCATCGCCTTCAACCGAATGGATCCCCAAAAAAAAAAGGTTAACAAACTAATTATGGGCATGAACACGAAAGATTCAATCGGAATCAACTGAGGATATATAATAAACAATACAAATCAAGAAACAAATACCTGAAAAAGCGACAGGAACGATTAGGGGCAAAAGGAAAGAGTCGAACCTTTTCGTGAATCGAAGATGGAATAGTGTAGTCTGTCGTCGATTACCCCTGCCATGATCGGAGCTTCTTCGACAAAAACCAGAGATCGCCGGCCCCGAGAAACGCAGATCAAACAGCGGAATTACGTTACGACCTAATCCAGACCAAGAGAAACGAAAGGCGCGAGGGGCAAACTTTTCCACACGGTAGTAGATCTAGCCAAGGAATATTCCGTGTCCGGTTCAATGAAGAAGCGGTCCGGTCGAGTATATATAAAAAAATTAAAATTTTATTGATCCTAAAATTGTATTTTATGTGGGACCCAGTTTTGCCGCTGCATGGCTGCATGCTCTGATCCTTGCACTGTAACAACACTGAGTGAGCGTGAACCGTGGAGCTATTTAATGCAGACCTCAAATCTATTGAAAGGCCAAGGTTGTCAGAAGCTGATCTTCATTGAGATTCTGAACCGAAGAGTCCAAATCATAAACTATGCTGATCGAGCTTCACATTTAATGTTAAATGAGCACGTATCTAATTTGTATTTAATTAGCAAATTATGATCTAAAAGATAGTGACTAGTCTGGACTCTTTCCGGCCTGTTAAGAGCCCGGTTGGGATTTGCTCTTGCCCACTGGGCCTAGGACCCTTTTTACAAAAAAACATTTTTAAAACTTTAACCTGGTTTTAGTATTTTAAAATTATAACAATACTAAAAAAATACCATTTAAAATATTATAAGTGAAAAAATAGTGCACTGTAAAAAAAAAAAAAAGCCTAATTAATCTTCACTTTTCCCTTAGAGTAGGCCAAGAATCGTGCTCTACAGAGTGGAGTGCTGCCAAATTCTACGTCATTCGATGTTCCAATATGCTACTTAAATAGTCTCACTATGCCCTTACGATGTGTCCGTTCATTAAATTATTCATGGGCTATGTTTCTTTCAATTCAGTGCGATAGATGGTGCCTCGAGCTATTCTATTTCATATTTTACATCTATGATCAAAAGACCATTTTAGGAATATGATGACTATCACACCTTTACAAAAAATCTAACATTAGATTCGGTGGAGTTAG
>JBBPFP010000068.1:438905-454003 GCA_037974795.1 Kaempferia galanga
ACGATGGGAAGCTCCACGTGACGGTGCGCAAGTCGACGAGCTCACGCTCCGAGGCCTGCTCGCGGCGCTCTCTCGGTGGGCTCAACTCCGGCGGCATCTCCGTCACGCCGCGCCCCTCCAACCTTTCCAACGCCGAGATTTACTCGCTGCAGTCATCGCGGAACCCGACGCCGAGGGGCTCCAGCTTCAACCACGCCGACTTCTACTCAATGGTCAGGAACGGCAACGGCGGCACGGCGAGCAGTTTGAGCCCGCGGCACTCTAACTTTGGCGGCGCAACATTCGACGTGGAGACAGGGCCCAGGGGCAACGGCGCCGCCGCGGCCTACCCTGCTCCACCTGCCACCGGAATGTACTCGCCGGTGAAGAAGGCGAATGGGGCAGAAGGAGGGAGGGACTTGCACATGTTCGTGTGGAGTTCGAGCGCGTCGCCGGTTTCGGAAGGAGGGATGCATGTGTTCGGAGCGGCGGAGTGCAGGAACGAACATGGAGTTGCGCTGCAAGATGATCACCGGCACAAAGGTGAGATTTTTTAATCCTACTTTTTCTCTTCTTTAGAAATGGAATGAATTATAAATTTCAATTTGTGTTGGTTCTTGTTCATGGAAAAATGGAACCTGGTTGCCATTGAGCGTGCAATTCCTACTGTTCATAACTTAATATCGTGCTGTTTAGCTTGTGGACCATTTGCTGTCCGAGTCATGAGGAATGTTCTCTTTAAAGAGGGAAAGACGACAACAACCAAGTATTTTTGGCAACTTAGGCTCTCTTTGTAAAACTATCTAACACTGAAAAAAAAGATCAGTAATTCAACAATTTGCTGCATAAATTTTGTACTTGTTTTTCAAACTAAGCATTATTGAAACATCTTCTTCTTTCTCACTAAAATTTTACAGTCCTAGAAGCCAATCGCGACGCCTATGATGACTTCAGCTTCGGCAAGAAACCCATTGGCCAGGGAATGGATCAAATGAAGAAGGTTGGCCAGAGCATTGCCAATGTCGGTACAGATTCAACAGAGTTCCACTCGAAAACTGGGGCTGATGAAGTCGCAAAGACCTCGATGCCACCTGCGAGTGTGATGACCAGACTTATATTGATCATGGTGTGGCGAAAACTAATCCGGAATCCGAACACCTACTCGAGCCTTATTGGTCTCATCTGGTCTCTCGTTTCCTTCAGGTATTGCAGACTTCCAGTTACACCTTTTGAGTATCTGCGTTGTGTAATGTACACAGCAACCAACTGACCATTCCTTCAGGTACAATATTGAAATGCCTGCTATTATTGCAAAATCAATCTCAATACTTTCTGATGCGGGACTTGGGATGGCCATGTTCAGTCTCGGTGAGTAAGATTTTGCATCATGTTTCTCCAGGAGGCTATGCAATAGAGTATCTATCAAAGTGTTTGGATCTTTCTACAGGTTTATTTATGGCATTACAGCCGAGAATTATAGCTTGTGGCAATTCCCTTGCTGCATTTGCTATGGCTGTGAGATTTGTCACCGGTCCTGCTGTCATGGCTGCTGCTTCTATTGCAGTTGGGTTGCGAGGAGTTCTCTTACACGTTGCGATAGTACAGGTTTTGTAAACTAAACTCAGCTGCTAATATCAAAACAATATGCAGCAGGAAAGAAGAACACAAACTGAAAAGTGCACTTTCTTTTTGCTGCAGGCAGCTCTTCCCCAAGGGATTGTGCCTTTTGTGTTTGCAAAAGAGTACAATGTGCATCCTGATATTTTAAGCACAGGGTATGTGCTTCAATTTCTCTCTCTCTCTCTCTTTTTTGTTTTTTGATAGGGTGTTTTAGTTTAAAATGTGTTTTCAATTACTGCAGGGTTATATTTGGGATGCTGATTGCTCTTCCTATCACTTTAGTTTATTACATATTACTGGGACTTTAAAGCTGGAGAGTTTCATTCAACGTGAACATTGACTGATGGAGTTAGGAAGATAGTATGATTTCCTGACCAACTATTTAGTGCGACTGAGAGAGACTTTAAATCTTTGAACTTTGCAGGGATATAATGACAAATAGAGTAACCATGTAAAACTAGTTTCAAGTCACTAAACACACTAGTCTTCAAAAACCCTTCTATTTCTTTTATCCTAGTTGAAGAACTGTATCTGAAGAAGTGGTTTATTAACATCGGTGTTTCGCACAATTCAAAGTCTACATTTGACCTTAATACTTTTAAATGCCCTGAGATGGTCACACAATTCTTCACTTGATCATCGATGTTCAAATGCCCTGAGATGGTCTTCTGTGGCATGGAGAGTAGGAACCTTCACTTTTAAAGGCTCATATGAGCTCTGCTCCGGGACAAAGGAGAAAGTTATGTAGGCAACTCCCTGTTGATCTAAACTCAATTTGTACAACTGCTGACCGGCAGCAAAGCTACCGAGGAGCTGATAAGATCTCTCTGAACCATCCATGGGCAAGCAAATTTCACTAGTGCCTGCCAGAATGTTGAAGAAAATTGAGATAACGAAATCATACCTTCACTGTTGTGCACAAACAAGCATTAATATATTTATTGAAAACTGAATTGACTGGTGTAGATGAGATTCACTGAAACAGTATTAACTTTGGGGGGAAACGCTAAAAGAAATAACCATGGAAATAAGAGAAAAGATCCGCTGCAAGAAATGCTAAAATTTACTTGATGATACACTAGTTCTTGAGTGAATTCAGCAATTTGGTATTTGGCTCCTAAAATTCCTTTTGTTTCTCTGATAACTGAATAATAGCAATCGACGTCACTTGGTGGATGATATCAGGCAAACAAGTTCATGACCAGACTAATAAAATGACCATGAGACATGTAGCATTGACACCATAATCAGGTTAATTATTTAACCTGAGAGAGAGTGAGGAATAGTCAGAAAGGAAAACCACAAGAAACGAAACAAGCGAGGGCATATCAAAAATCCTAGAAAACCCTAGGCAGACTAAATGATATCTAGATATGTTCATATATGCAGGAGTAAATAGTTCCTTTTTTTCTGTTGCAATGTTAAATGAAAAAAGTGAGCTGAATTGTTTCTTGATTAGCAAGAGATAGCATACACGAACAGACATGCGGTCCAAAATACACAACAAAACACACTGCTTCATTTCTTGGTTAAGGTTAACATTTTATTTCTTATCCAAACTCTCCTAGCTGTATAAGTACCGAGACACACTAAATCATGAATTTCTAAACAAAATATCCACAAGAGTACAAAGATTGATGTTCAGAGAGTCTTGATATGGCCATCCTTCCCTGCCAATTTGTTTTAAGATGTTATTGGGTTGCCTCAGCCATCACAAATTCTAGCTGCTCAAAAGATCTAACATTCAAAAAAGAATTATTTTGAATGAATCACTGAGTTCATTTATGCAAGAAAATAAATCACGAGCATCTAACCTCATTCATTATGCGAGACAATTTGTTCTCTCATTTCATATTTTAAGTAATAAATGATTCTATAGTAATCTCAGATAGATCAGTTAGGAAAACACAAGTAACAGACGATAAGTACTCACAGACATGAAAACCTACAAGCAGCGAGTTCTTTCTGAGTTTGATATAGGAACTCCAAGGCCGCTGAGACTTCCTCTTCGAATTGAAAGAACGGCCCGTTCTCGAGATCCATTTTCCGAAGCTTGCAAAGCCCCTCACCCAATTCCATCATCGCTCCCCGGTGGTTCTGCATACTCACTTCCAACCCTAAAATTAAAAATACCCTCTTTTCCTGTTTGTTCAGAGGCAAATTTCGAAACCTAGGGATATTAGGTTACCTTACCTGGTTGAATAGATGGTGCAGACCCACAGCGCACTGCAAGATGCCATGAAGGAGCGTGCGTATGGGCTCCTCCGCGTCGTACCAGAGCTCCTCCAGGAAGTCATGGCACCGGTAGTACTCTCTTCCATTGAATAGTTCAACTGCCCGTCCAAAGCCGGTTCCTTCCCCATCCGATGGCTGCTCATCTTCGTCGTCCAGAGAGTATTCGAGGCGGCCACCCGAAAGCCGGCGGCGAGCTCGGAGGCTGTCGGAACGAGGACGCACACTGAGGAGGCGACGGCGTCGGATGGAGAAGGGTTTCGCGGGCAGAAAAGGGGGGAGAGAGCGTAGCAGAAGGAAAGACATGGAGGACGGCGCTAACCTAGAGACCGATGCCATCGTGCCTACAACCTTGGAGCCAATTGGAGCGTCGCGACTCCGACCAAATCTAGCGTGTAAATATTTAACACGGCAGGTATCAATATATAGAAGAGAAATATAATATATTTAGAGGGCCCAGGTGGTAAATTCCCTCGTAGTCTTCTTCTACTAAGATTTAAATTTTTGGAGGATGAAACTGACAACTAACTTCAGTCGAGCTATTTATCGTTGTCTTATTATCCACCAGGATCCCCAAACTTGGTACTTGATTTCGGAATTAGATCTCTTTCTTGTGTCTTTCCGGCTAACGTTTGGTATTTGTGCTGAGTGGGTTTCCTTTCCTTTTCTTCAGGCAGCTGAATTTGAATTTCTCGATGCGTCTATATAAGTTGGATCTTGTTTCCCTTCCTGTCACAAGCAGCTACGACCTGTTTGCTTGCTACGTGATGATCTTCTTCAACTTGGCGCCTTGCTCTTTCAAGTTGAAACTAGAAAACTTCATTGAAGCGTTCTAATTTTCATGCTGCAGGGACTGCCACCACCGCGCAGCAAGCAAGGCATGGCACGCATTTTGCTCCATGGAACTCTGCAAGCGTCGATCTTAGAAGCAGAATCGTTGCTGAACAACCAGAGCAGCCGAAGGTCTGTTCAGAAGGTAATCAATCAATCACAAAGTAGCTTGCTGCATGCGGTTGCCTATTTCAATTCATTGAGCAATTCTTGATTCAAGTATAATAAGTGGTATGTTTTCCATGGTGTGCTGCTGAATCAAACTGGAGACCTCCACTCTAACTCGAGTAAAGGGAAGGCTTTTCAAAAGATTGTCATGGATCAGGAGAGCTTCTTTCTGCGGTCCCAAGGTTTTACTTGTTAACTTCAACTTCAACTTGTTGATCGATTAATTGAATGCTCCTTTCGAGTGCATTTTTCCGTTGCCAATTCGATGTCAGGAGCTCGTCCAACAAGTGGAAAGTTTCGATGATTGCGGCCCAGCGAGCGTCTACGCCACCATCGACCTGGACAAGGCCAGAGTCGGTCGCACCAGAGTGATAAGCGGCGACTCCGTCTTCGCCTGGAACGAGGCATTCCATCTTTACTGCGCGCACCTCGCCGCCGACATTATTTTCACAGTCAAGACCGACAAAGCCATTGGGGCGTCCGTGATTGGCCGGGCTTACCTACCGGTGAAGGAAGTGATGTATGGCGCGCCGGTGGACCGGTGGCTGTTGATCTGCGACGATGACCGAAATCCGGTGAAGCAAGGAGCCAAACTGCACGTGAGAGTGCGCTACGTGGCCGTCGACAGAGACCCGGAGCAAAATTGGGGAAGGGGGATCACCAACCTGTACTACCCAGGTGTGCCGCGCACCTTCTTCCCGCAGCGGCAGGGGTGTCAGGTGACGCTCTACCAGGATGCCCATGTCCTAGACGGCTTCCTTCCTCAGAACTATGAGCCTCGGCGGTGCTGGGAGGACGTCTTCGACTCCATCGCCGGCGCACGACACTTCATTTACATCGCTGGTTGGTCGGTCTTCACCGAGATCACTCTGGTGCGCGACCCCCGGCGGCCCAAGCCCGGTGGAGACGCCACCCTCGGCGACCTTCTGAAGGGGAAGGCCCGAGACGGCGTGCGGGTGCTGATGCTTGTGTGGAACGACCGGACCTCGGTGGGGCTCGGCCGGCTGAGGAAGGACGGCGTGATGGCCACCCACGACCTGGACACGGCGAGCTACTTCCGGGACACGGGCGTGCAATGCGTCCTCTGCCCTCGGAATCCTGACGATGCCGCGAGCTATGTTCAGGACTTCCAGACTGCCACCATGTTTACGCATCACCAAAAGACCCTGGTGGTGGACGCCGACAGCGGGCGGGGTGGGAAGCGGATGATCCGCAGTTTCGTCGGAGGAATCGACCTCTGCGACGGCAGGTACGACACGCAGCAGCACTCTTTGTTCCGGACTCTTGCCACGGCGCACCGCCTGGACTTCCACCAGCCGAACTTCCCTGGGGCATCCAGGTCCAAGGGCGGCCCGAGAGAGCCCTGGCACGACATCCATTGTAGGCTCGAAGGCCCCGTGGCCGTTGATGTCTTGCGCAACTTCGAGCAGAGATGGAGAAAGCAGGGCGGAGCGGAGCATCTGCTTCTGCCGGACGTCGAACGCTTGGCGCCCGTTCGTGCCGTGGTCGACGACAAAGCTTGGAGCGTGCAACTTTTTCGTTCCATCGACGGCAGCTCGGTCGTCGGATTCCCTAAGACGCCAGAGGAAGCCGCCGCCGCAGGGCTCATCACTGGCAAAGACCATGTCATCGAGCGTAGTATCCAGGACGCATACATTCATGCGATTCGGCGAGCCAAAGACTTCATCTACATCGAGAACCAGTACTTCCTCGGAAGCTCATACGACTGGAGCGCCGCCGATGGCATTAAGGTCGAGGACATCGGTGCGTTGCATCTCATCCCCAAGGAGATCTCTCTCAAAGTGGTAAGCATGATCGAGGCCGGAAGACCGTTCGCGGCCTATGTGGTGATTCCGATGTGGCCGGAGGGCGTTCCCGAGAGCGAGTCGGTACAGGCTATCTTGGATTGGCAGCGACGGACGATGGAGATGATGTACAAGGACATCTCGGAGGCTCTCACAGCCAAGGGGCTTCGAGCGAAACCTGATGATTATTTGGCCTTCTTCTGCTTGGGCAATCGAGAAGTGAGGAGAAGGGATGAGTACGTGCCGCCGGAGCAACCGGAGCCCAACTCTGATTACAGCAGAGCTCAACAAGCCAGGCGATTCATGATCTATGTCCATGCCAAGATGATGATAGGTAATTAATTGCATGCGCAAATCTTCAGCTTGATACATTTATTAGTTGGACAAAACGTAAAATGAAAATGAATTCTTGGCAGTCGATGACGAGTACATCATCGTCGGATCCGCTAACATCAACCAGAGATCAATGGACGGGGCCAGAGACTCAGAGATCGCGGTTGGCGCATTCCAACCTGAACATCTCGCGACTGAGTGGCGACCGGCCACGGGGCAAGTCTACAGCTTTCGTAGGGCACTGTGGCACGAGCACCTGGGAGTGCAATCGGTGCCGGATGATGTCTTCCAGCGTCCTTGGAGCGTGGAGTGCGTGAGGAAGCTCAACACGGTCGCCAAACGGAACTGGGATTTGTACGCGAGCGAGAAGCTATCGGACGACCTCCCGGGCCATCTTCTCAAATACCCCGTCGGCGTCACCGGCGGCGGGAAGGTCACGGAGTTGCCGGGGTTGAAGTTCTTCCCGGATACCAGAGCTCCGATTCTCGGGAGAAAGTCGGATTACCTTCCTTCCATTCTCACCACTTGACAAATTGTATACATCCATGTCTAATAGAAGCTGTCTAATTTGATTCAATTTAGAACATGAACTGGTAGATTTGCAACGATGGATTAAGAAAACTTAGGAGAGAAAACTGGCGAAAAATCAACGTTCGATGTGCATTGATTTAAGAGAGGTTGCAGATGCCACTTAAACTAAATTAGCCTTATTAATCTTTCATTAATTGAAGCTATGGACTATGTGAAACAGATATTTAAAACTTTGTAATGATGTAGCAATATCTCTGATCCGGCAAAGGGCGCGAGACGACGGACAGCTGGGAACGCGGTGGATTGTCCCTGCTGACGGGATCACCGGAGTTCTACGTCGGCTGGTCGGAGAGCGACGTTACGTAATCCTGCAAGTCAATCGCGCAGAATCAAAGAGCGTTAGCCACCAAATAAGGGACGGGGTCCGCTTGGATGGTACTCCGACGCTCAAGTCAGTAGGGAGCTTTTAATGGTTGTAAAAGATCTACTGAGGAAGAAGAATATGCGGGGAAATGTTACCAAAGTGAGCTTAGCTTCGTGAGTACCAAGGGTCCCCTTTTATAGATGGCCTCGCGTCATCCCGACGTGGTTGGAGGCATGCTTATCATTAATGGCGGAGTGGCTTTCTGCCCATGAGCTACTTCTAGGAGCATGTCTTTCATTAATGACCTTCCTTCTTAATGGCGGAGAGGTTCTTGACCAATAAGGTATCTGCCAGGGGATGTCCGCATTAATGACGTTATGCTCCACCTGTCTTTTATTGGTGACGGAATGCCAGGTGTATTCTTGGAAGTCGGGGCGCAGTGACGGCGCCCTCCTCATCTGGGTGTCTGAGGCCCGTGTGATTATGGTTACCTTTCTTCAATCGTGATCCAGCCATGTGGACAGCGTTGTCCCGGCTCCTAGGGATCTGTGCTCAGGGTTCTGTGGCCTATTCCCAGGTTCAGAAGGCTTTTGGTCGGAGCTCGGAGATCTGCATTCGGGCTCCCGCCCGGATTTGGGGAGTCTTTGCTCGGAGCTCGGAGGATTTCTGCTCGGAGCTCGGGGGTCCGTACTTGAGCTTTGCCCGAGCTCGGAGGCTCGCAGGTCGTTGCTCGGAGCTCGGAGCTCGGACTTTAGTGCCCTGTGTCCGGATTGGGAGTTTTTGCTCGGAGCTCTGAGGTCGGTATTCTATCTCGCTCCCTTATCTTATGTGGACCTTATGACACCTTCTACCTCGTCTGTCACATGGGACACCTTTCCTGCCATATGGACCGTTTCTTATCTTGCCGGATCAGATATAAAAATAATATTAAATTTAAAATGACGGTCATTCTTTGCTTATTTTTTATATTTTATTTTCGTAAAATGGGTGGGGCAAAAGTCAAATGCGTCAGAATCATAAAAAATAACTCCTACTTCACATACTGATCCAAAATGATAAACTCAGTTAGCCTGTTATTGACTATCCCTAGAGGTGACCCGATCCGGTCCCACGGAAGTTTCCCACCGACCACTAGGGTAAATCGAGAAGCACTCGCGGTGGACAGCACAGAAGCCCAGCGTCCCTTAGTTGCAATTCCCATTTGGAGAAAAAATCCTTGTAAATGCGCCATAGCTGGGAATCGAACCGTGAATATCCGGGACACAATTGTACGCCCTTACCGCTGTACCGTAGCCCCGGGGGCTACATACTGATCCAAAAGAGCGTCCTTAGTCTTGTTCAGCCATGCACATTTTTTATTATAGTATGTCTAAATCTTAAATGATTGAGCGTGTTGTTCTGCTGTAAATTCGTAGTTGGCACAATATATTATATTTCGCTTGTTTAAAAATATTTATATTATACAGTTATGACTTAGTAATTATTTCAATAATTATTTAAATTTAAATATGATTAAAGGGATGTGTAAATTTATATTATCGAAAAGAAATACCCTTTCGAGTAAGTAAACAGTAAGTTGAAGCGTTTCTTTTATGATTTGGAAAAAAAAATTCCAAATGGGGGTTTTTTATGAAAAGGCGGACACCCTTATAATAAATTTCAACAAAGCCCGTAATAATAATAATAATAATAATAATAAAAGAGCCCAAAAGGCACTAACAGAGTGTCCACGAGCGGGACGGTGCCCACTTCTTCGACGTCTCTGGCAATTGAGGAGAAATCGAGAAAGGGAGAAGAAGAAGGAGAAGAAGATCGTGATCGCAGCTATGGAGGGCGACGACGGCGAGCAGTACCTATTCAAGATCGTCATCATAGGCGATTCTGCGGTGGGGAAGTCCAACCTCCTCTCTCGCTACGCCCGCAACGAGTTCAATCTCCACTCCAAGGCCACCATCGGCGTGGAGTTCCAGACTCAGAGCATGGAGATAAACGGAAAGGAAGTTAAGACCCAGATCTGGGACACTGCCGGCCAGGAACGCTTCCGTGCAGTCACCTCCGCCTACTACCGCGGCGCCGTCGGGGCCCTCGTCGTCTACGACATCTCACGCCGCACCACCTTCGACAGCATCCCCCGCTGGCTACAGGAGACCAACAGTACGTGCTCTAATGTTCTTGGTTTATTTGATCTTCGTGATTGTCACTCTGGATCCGCTGTTGATTCATGTTCCGCGCTCTCGATTTTGGGAATAAAATGGACCTTGTTTCTGTGGTGGATCTGACTTTTTTGCAACATGCTACACTTTTTTTTATTTGACTAATGATATAGCGATTAAACCGAACTGATCATCAACAATCGATGAAGGTAGTGTCAATACAGATTGCTTCTTTCCACCTTTTTCAATCAGTAGATCGAGGCCTCGTAAGAACTAATGTGTAAATTTTTTCCCCCGTTTGGATAGAATTGGCAAAGGAAATTACTAACCATGTAAAATTAGAAACATTTGCTGATTTAAAGATAGTGTGCAAATCGAGTTGGTTAAGTACTCGAACAATCAATTCATCCATTTCGAACACTGACTATTGAAAGTGGAAGTTCTTTCTCCATCTCCATCTTAACTTGCTCTTGCAGAAAAAGTGCCTGCATAAGTTCAGTTATAAGATGACTTATAACCAAGAAACTACTTTACTTAATTTGAACAGGTAGTAAATATTTATTTAGAAGTTACTTCTTGGTCAGCACTCATACTAAATGCATGCATCTTTTGTCAAGACCATCTTACTCATTTATAAGTCTCTTCATCTACAGAACAACTCAACTCAACAAATCACTCTCCATGTCTCCAATGAGTTCTAAGATTTATCTGTCAACTTAACACCCATGCATGCACCTAGAAATGTTGGTAGATTTCTATTAAAAAAAATTGGCCTTGCAAGTGAATTTGGTTAGAAATGTCCATCGAGTATGCACTCTTGTCTCTGTCACATATCATCCGTGACCCTTGTGATTGAAGTGCATTTTTATAAGTTTGGTTTTAAGATCAAATTTTATAAGAAATTCGATAGTATAAGGGTGCTAAAAGGCAGTCAAGTGATCTGGATTGGTAGTCAAACTATTCTCATCAACCCAGAATAGTTGACTGTAAAAATATATGTTTATTAAGGAAAGACAAATTTTCTTAGTGTGTTTACTAATAAACAGAAAATTGCATCATCAAGATTTTCTTATCAAAAACTGGATGCCTGAAAACATAAATTATTGTCCTGATGTGAACAGTCAAAAAATTTCCCCCCTACACACAAATTACATGATGGCGTTCAAAATTTTAAAGTATTTTGCTCCTTTGTTCTTCTGACTTTTCTAATTCCAAATCTGATTGTTACCTTGAAGTTTTTATGATTGCAGATACCCCCTTAATTATTTTAGATTTTCATTTCACTTCTAAATTTTTAGCCAATTTATATTTTTTATGTTTAAAATTATTTAAATTTTTATCCAAAATTCATTTTTACTCGTAGTTGTATCACCATTTGCCTCAATATTAATAGAGAATTACTATTTGCTCCTATATATTTTTTTTTATATTTTCAATAGAAATTTCCCACTGGCCTTAAAGTTTTAGAATTTTCAAAATTTCCCCAAGAATGATATTGTTTTTATTTTACCCTCAAATATTTTCATATAAAATTACATTTTACATCTCATGGATAATCTAAGTTATTATGTCTTAATACTAAATTATTTGATTGTATCTATGATTATTTAATGATAAGAATAATTATTTTTACTAACTAAACCTTATCCGCTTGGGTATTGTTTTAATTTGTTATATTTTATAGATATTTTTCCATAATAATAAATTGGTTAAGTTTTCGTAACATTATTTTTATATTTCTCATTGAAAGGTAGCTGTACAAAGTGAGAGCTTGATTTGCCAAATAGGAATTTTATAATTTTCATCTCTTTTACATTTTCCCCCCTGTATTATACAAAAGAAGATGTTCAGTCTTTCTGAAAATGATGATTCTCTTCTCAAAGTTTTTAATTTTAAATCTCTAAAACACAGACCTTAATCTCTCCTTTATGTTATTCGTTAAGGTGTCCTTGCTTCTCCAAGGAGTACTTGTTTGTAACTATATATATAGGAGTACTTGTTTATATATATATATATATATCTTCAGCATTCATACTTTTGGAGACTGAGTGCTTGGCTATGTAAATATTTTACACCTCCTAATTTTGAGAACTGAATGCTTGGACCTGCAAACTGACCAAATTCTGGGTGCTATACATGTTTACAGTAATGTTTTTAGTAAGAGAAAATTGTTTTTTTCCCCTCTTTTTCCTATAGGTTGGTATGCATATTCCCTTAAGCAGATCATATGACCTTTACTATCTCTAGCTTATCGCGAATCAGTTCCTGTTTTACTTTGAAATATAATGCCTTTATGTCTCTAAGCACTGACTGGGAAATTGGAAATGCAATGCAGCACATTGCGACACCACTATGGCAAAGCTTCTCGTCGGCAATAAATGTGATTTAGAGAACATCCGAAACATATCTGTTGAAGAAGGAAAAAACCTTGCTGAAGCTGAAGGGCTGTTTTTTATCGAAACTTCAGCTCTGGATTCCACGAATGTGAAGGAGGCCTTCGAGATCGTCATCAAAGAGATATACAACAATATGAGCCGGAAGGTGCTAAACTCTGATTCCTTCAAAGCCGAATTGTCCCTCAACAGGGTAACCCTCACGAGCAACAAAACGGATGAGACGAAGCAAACTTCGAGTAAGCCATCCTGTTGCTAAAATGGTTTGGGTTTCACGAGTGTGTATCCTTTTCTGCATCTGTAATGAAGATTTTTTTATTTTTTTTCTGAGAATATTTTGAGATCAATGGTGAATTATCTCAGAAGGAAGATCCATTTGCTTGTTAAAAATGTGTTTAGTACATTCAATAATTATCTAATTTCATTCAGTGCGCTCTTGGATGCTGACTGAGGACCGACGACCAGACTTAACCGCGAAGCGAGGAGCAAAAGGCGATCAAACGCACACATCAAATCCCTTTCTCGCATGCTGTGTCAGGTACCGATCAAGTCTCTCTGCATGGCCCCAAAAGCCACCCACCAACAACCTTTAGGTTTCACGTCTTGTCATTTATTATTGAAGAGTTTTCCAGGTTTGTTTGTTTGATTGATTGATTATTTAATTAATTACTGAACAAGAACAGGATCCAAAGTCCATCAGCTGCTTCGTTTGCCCTTAGGGTTTAGCACACCTACTCAGATGATGTGTCTTAGTAGAAAGAGTCGGTGACACATTGCCTTCCAACGTTAAGCCTCTTTATGTGCCAAGAGAAGAGTGCTAGGGAGGGGAATGAAGTCTGGTTTTAGGTAATGAGAGTAATGATCCGTTGGGTTTTGTTGGGTTTTAGAGTGCTCAAGAGTTAGATGAGCTCTATTTTAGAGTTTTGTTCCACTCTTCTCAGTTAAAAATTTCACTACACTACCTTGCAACATTTGAATTTTATGGTCAAGTATTCTTGCCTTTCTATGGGTTGTTTAGATGATTTCTACTCAGTGGGCTTGTAGCAGAGGTTATTTTGCATTCTAGACATATCAATGTTGTATTTAGGGTTTAGGATTTGCTACGAGTGAACAATTTGAGGTGATAGATTTTAGCAAGCAGTGTAAGAGCAATCTTTAGATTTACCTAATTATTGTGATTCGGCTTGTCTTAGGATCTTCTTGAATCCCTAATCTAATCGCGTCACAAAATCAAATCACTCTTAAAATGTTATCGTATGAATTTGAAATGAAAGTCTTTAAATTCAATAAACCTACCATTAAACAGCAGGACCATGATCCCTCAAAACGGTGCAAGTATATACAGAAACCAACACTAATTCGATCGACAAGAGGTCAGTAAGAACTCTTCCAATTCTGAACAACTCTCTGGAGTTCATTGTCCCACGAATCACTGACCTGAGAGGGAGCTTCTGTGAATCCATCGTGGTAAGGATATTCAAGCTGCATTCTTGGATACGCATCTCGCTGATCGATCTGAATTGCAAATGACAGAGAAATTGGAGTGAAAAATGAATCGAATTGCAGGACTCAGAAGCTTACATTTTGATCGAGGAGAGTCTCCATGTACGCTGCAAGTTTGGCGGACAAGAACTGAAACAGAGGATCGAATCAGAGATCAGAATTGGCGACGAAACGTGTTTTACAGATAGAGATTCGGGGTGGAAGATCTTGTTTTGATCGGAAACCTCGACTTGTTGTTGTAGTGACTGCACGTAGTTGATGATCTCGTCGAGCACGAGGGCTTTGCTGGTGATCTTGTTGCAGCCGGGGACGAGATCTTGCAGGAGCTTCATCCTCGCGCCGATCCTTTCTCTCCTCACCTGGTGAATGGGCGAATCCGGGATTACGAGTGTTTACGGTGGTGGACGGACGGCGGAGCGCCGGCGGCTTACCCTCTCGGCGAGGCTGTGGCTGTCGGTGGCCTGCCCTCTCCTCGCCCGGACGTGGATGTAGTCCTTGGGAGGCTCCGGCGGGGAGGACTTCTTCGCGTTGTCCTGTTCCCGGTGATCGCCGGAGCTGTGCTCGGCTCTGCGTCTCTTTGCTCCGCTACCATCTTTCCCCGTTTCCGGCTGGCCGGCGGCGTGCGAGAAGCCTACCTCCGGGGGAATCACCGCGCCGGAGAAAAACAGTTGCTTTCCCGTTCGGACGGAAGAAAGCTCCACCATTTTTGCAAGATTCAAAGGTGAGACTTTTAAGAAAGGGAAGGGAAGGGAAGGAGAATGGCAGAAGAGTTGAGTCGTGGAGATTTAAAGGGAGATTTTTTTTTTCAAGATTCTTAAAAATGTCAAAAGTAATGGGTTAAAGAACTACTGTCCATTTTCGTTCGTGTTGTTGGTTAGATCCGCGATCAGTGGAGTCGTCTAGGAGAAATGTTAATGATCAAATGCTAGTTAAGATAGAGTGGAATAAACGTAACAATTATTCCTCTGCCGTAACTATTCGAACTGTTTCTGTTTTGGCTTCTCGAGAATCTTTCATGAAGTGTCGTTGATGCTCATCCTATAAAAGGTTTTTACCCTGGGCGACGCATGAAGCGTAGTCCAAGGTATTTTTTTTTATTTAGTTTTAGATTATGCCTATAAGTTTTTTTCCCTCTTTCGGATTTAGGGGTTATGTTATATTATTAAGTATAAAAAATATAGGTGTG
>JBBPFP010000068.1:482561-496546 GCA_037974795.1 Kaempferia galanga
TTCTGCGGCCGTTTGGGTGATTTCAGACATCTTGAATAGGGCTCACCCGAACCCAGCTTCCATCCTTCCTCGAGCGATCTTTCTCCCTGGCTTCTCGTCCCTAGGAGCGTCGTGCATGTTCTTCTCGTTCGCTGGTGTACTCTTCTGTAACTCTGCGTCCCTTGGATGCGCCAACCTTGTCGACTCTCTCCTACGCCATCTTTCTCGTCCGCTGCGTTTTTCGCTCGACCTCTTGTATTCTTAAGTTTCTGCACACTTAGACACGTAATATAGAATCTAACTTAACTTAGTTGGTCATATCAAAACTACTTAAAGATCAACCATTCTAAAATTAAAAATCATATTGGATTTATCATGGACTGAACCTGCATCAGATATTAAGTGAGAAAAAGATGCATCAATTTTAGATAAGATTGAGATAATTTCAGGACACAATTTATGCACATTCAAATGTCAAATTTTAAAATATTCATATATTCAAATTCCATTTCTCCTAATTAATAATATTATTCAAAGAACGATAAGTAATACTATCGTGCATAATTTAATTAAGAAAGTTAGACTCTTGTAATCTTTATTTATTACTCTTTAATTTAAATCTTAATTTAAGGAAGACTTCAAACAAGTGTTTTCTCTTCCCCTTGGCAAAGATGCTGAATCAACTATTGAGTTTTAGCTGGACACCTTTAATTTTTAGGCTTTACATCTTTTTTTCCTTTGCATTTCCATTTTCCCAAAATGTCGCCTTGAAATAGGTGTGAAATTAAGGGGCACTTCAACAGTGCGGTGGTCAAATATTGTTTCAAGCAATTTTCACCAACTATATACATTAACTATTCAGCAAATCAACACATATGATTCTCTCCTTATTTAGTCACTTGCCAAACAAGATTGGAAAAAAACTAACCTGATATCCTGTCTACCTACTCCTATGAACTTTAATAACACTCATTTCGACCTTTACAACTTGTCATTAGCAAAAATGATTAATAATAACAATAATAATAGTTTGAATGGGGGCAGTCACACACTCAACTTTTCTTGACTTAAAATATGAACTCATTCAAGTTCCTTCCTAGTTTTGTCCTATGCATGTGAAAGCCTTTCCTTTCTCGAGTCTGCCACAAACTTGCAACCATTATGAAGGACAAAACGAGCAGTGGCCTGTGGATTAGTAGTGCACTGTTTCCACCTACGTTGTGTTAGTTAAGTAAAGTGTTGGCCTTATTAATCTCCAAATGGAACGATTCAGTTGAAACTCCCATGCGACAAATTATTTTAAAATCAGGTTAATTAATTATTGTCGAGGTGGACTATTTTGTTTAGAATTGTTTGTTCATTAATTCGAGGGATTAGTATTAGCATGCCTTAAAGCCCAACTAAAACCCGGTTAAAACCCAAGCAAGTAAGCATGCATGCATACATGCATGGATTTTTTCATATGCATGATAATGTGTGCTCTTCCTTCTCTCTCTCTCTCTCTCTCTCTCTCTTCTCTCTTCTCTCCCACTGCCCGCATAAGAAGAGTCGTATGTAGTATTTGGAAAGGAGTACGCGAAGCGGAGCGGAGATTGCTTGGCTGCCCTACTCGATAAAAAGGCTCGCCTTTCTCGCGTCTCCTCCTCCTCCACGCCGCTTCTCTCCCACGTTCCTGCATCACTGCCTCCCCTCTTTGTCCTCACGATCCCAATCGCTCGCTCAATTCGGCCAGGCGATGCATCGGCTGCTCGTTTGCCTGGTAACCCCCTTCTTCCGGGCTCCGATCGTCGTGTAGTTTGCCGCTTCGATATTTTTCTGACCTTGTTTTTCTTTTGTCGTCTCTTCTTTCTGCTCTGGGTTTGATCTTTTTGTTGCTGATGGATGGTTTGTCGATTTGTGTCGGAAAATTGGGTTTTTCCCAACTTCCTTTTTTTTATGTGTGTGTTTTGGTTATGTAAGGAGATCGGGATTTTAAGTCGTGCTGTGATTTATCTGCATTGGGTTGGTACTGGTGGGGGGATTGTGGATTCGATCTTTTGTTGCGAGATATATGTATGAGTTGGTCTGATGGTGGTTATTGTCCGAACAGTAGTTCTTTCTCGTGTTGCGGTTCATCTGTCCTTTTGTATAGACGATTCTTTTTTCAATTAAATAGATGCAGTACAAGTGGGTCGGACACGACTACATTGATTAATCGAGCTATTTTCTCATCATCTCAATAAAAAACAGAGGCTAGGAGATTTGATCGTACTCTGAAATTGACCTGTTACCCTTTGTTTTCCCCTTTTTGGTTATGCATTGGTTTGCACTAGCTTGATTAGGCACGTGCTTCCAGTTTGTGCTAATAATTCCACACTGCAGTTTCATACCATTTGGATTCTATGACTTGTGAAGGTTTAGCGACGGGTTTTCGGTTTTGTCCACTGCATCTGTCATAGAAATTTGTAAAGTAATTTGTCGAGGCTTCAGGTCTCATTTAAGATTGATTTCTTAGATTGCTTAATGGTATGTATTTGTATGCTTATACCAGTTGGTCGTGTTTGTGCATTAGTGAGTTGAAGCGTTCTACGGAGAAGGCTGATGTTTGGCACGTGTTGTGAGAATCTAAGCCCCTCCTGTTGCAATATGGAGGTAGGAGACTATGATGATTTAGACAAGGTTCTTAGGGAGATACCAAATGCTACTACAGGAAATTATAACAATAGTCTTCCGATTCGTAGCAGTGCCTTGCTTGGGCGTGAAACAAGTTCTGCATGTCAGCTTAAAAATCATTCTTCTTCAAGTAATTTGCGTGACTTGTTCAATACTTTTCACCCCGCAAAAGGCAATTGTAGCAACTCTTTGATCAAGAAACCATTCAGTCAGGATAATTCTCATAACTACTATCAAACATTGGGTGTGAGTGTCAATCAAGATACTCTCAGATTGCCAGACGAACAATCCTTGACATTGTCATTCCAGGATATGAGCTTTAAGGATATGACTTCAATCAAGTCAGATAATCTAGACTTGGAAGGCAATCAAGTGTCAGTTAATCACTCTTTGCCATTGGATCCAAATTATTCAGCACACTTAAATAACCTCTCTTCTGGGCCTTCGTTGACCAATAGTCCAATTCTCGTGCCGCATGCTGTGCCCAGGGAAGGGCATCCATCCAATCTGGTATCGGAAGATTACACTATGTTTCACATAAATCTTGAACCCAATATACACAATAGAGCTTTTGAACATAATGATCCAATCTTCTTTGAGCGCAATTGTCATCACCCAATGAATGTGTTAGGTGATCACACAGCAGAGTGGCGAGACTTCCCAAGTTGCTCTTCTTCCATGTCTGTAAATCCCAGAATCCACTCTTTTTCAATGCCTAATGTTCCAATGCAGGGGCTTGAGTTTCCAGCTTCACAACTCCAGCAGCAATGCCACAGGGATTTGGCATGCTCAGATAGTATCCGTCATCAGCAACTAAGTCAATCTAGTGTGCAGTGTCGCAATGTGGGGTATGATAGAACCTATAGAAGTGATCTTGGGTATCATCGTCAATGTCAAGATGGACATTCTCAAAGAGGAGCAAACATGGAAACTTGGCTTTTGTCTGGCGATGAGCCACTACCAGGAGTTTACATGTCCTTTCCTCTTCAAGCTGGACATGGTAGTTTAGATCCTTGTCACAATGTTAATATGGTAAATGGGAGAAATAATCAGTTGAATCCTTCTTTACTCAGAAGTGGTAACCTTGGTAGATACCATCTTAATGGATATTCTGGTCAGTGTGACAGCTTTATGCTTCCAAACGGGATGAAAGAGCCATCATGTTGTCTATCTAGTGATGGCATAAGTTCCAATGGACATGGAATTCTGGGCAGATTTGGTGAACAAAATTTTCCTGAAAATTTTCTAATAAGATTACATGGAGGGAGTTCATCTCTATTTTCTGAATCTAGTTCTAGTGGATGTAGTCAATTGCCCCAATTTACTGACAACAGTAGGAGGTATATGCCTAACACTAAGATGAGCTGCATATTTCAGAATAATCGTGCTCTAAACTTGGATATTCCAAAAATCGAAGATTCCTTTCTTGATAATTCCAATCAGAAAATGAAATCTTCATCACTGCATTTCAGAAGTTATTCATTAGACAATATCATTGATCAGTTGCATTTGTTAGCTAAGGATCAGAATCACTGCCGCTCCTTGCAGAGCATATTTGATAAAGGGAAACAAGAAGATTTTGATAAGATATTTCTTGCACTCATCGACCATGTTGTTGAAATAATGACAGATCAGTTTGGAAACTATTTTCTTCAGAAGCTTGTTGAGGTTTGTAAAGAGCATCAAATAACACACCTGATTTATAAAATTTCCCTTAGTGATGGTGAACTCCTTCGAATCTCCTGCAATCAACATGGGTATGAGTCTTTTTTCTGTAATTGATTCTGTATTCATAGATTCTCCATCGCGTGTCAATTTCTTTTCATTTTTTGACAATTGTAGAACTCGTGTTGTACAAAAGAAAATGGAACGTATGACAAACGAAGAGCAATACTCTATGATTGTTTCAGCTCTTAAACCTGATCTTGTCTCTCTGATAAAGAACACCAATGGTAGTCATGTTGCACAACGTTGTTTGGAATACCTTTCACCAAGATTCAGAGAGGTAAATAAATTCTCTCTTTCTCTCTCTTGCGTGTCTTCTCTTTTCTTCCCTCTCACTACCACTTTTTAATTGTAATCTGACTGGTTTATCTTTCTTATCAGTAATGTTAAAAACTCATATGTACAAATTTAGAGTAGACACAACAATATGGACAGGTCCAAAGATGCCAATATATTCTTTTGTTGGATAAGTTGGATCACTTAGAGTTGAAGGCATGAGGAGTAGGGGGAGATCAATGCTAATTAAAAAATTAATAGTATAACCTCAAATGGTTGGATGAACACAACTTGTATTGTTATTGTTGAATAGAAGACACAAAATACTATGAACATGCAATGCAGTCTCACAAGCTATGTATTAAATGTGATATACACAATGTTCAATTATCATGCTGCAACTAATTACAGGTCATGACTTCTCACTCATATTAACTTGGAAATCAAGAAAATAAATCAAAATCTAATAGAAAGATTTGTTGATTAGAAAAAGAATTCACTTGTCAAGATATATTTATATGATAAACAATTGCAAACTTAGCAAAAATTAATAATAATTTACCATATTGAAAATGATAATGTTTAATTTCTGTAATCTATTTGAGGTGATAATCATGGGTCAGCCAAGATTCTGTCGTTTACACATCCATTAGCCAATCATTCCTGTTTTAACAGGTTAGATTGTACTGCTTTCTGCCTACCCAAAGTCTGAAACCAACTTATGGAGATGCTTGCTTTGTAGTTATGACTATATATATCCAATCTGTATTAGGCACTGATAATTTTTCTGTTATCGAAGAACCAAATACAGTTTGTGTGATAGCTTAGGGCATTATTATCTGTATTTATTCCTTAGCTGGTTAATTTCGAAGCTTTTAATTATTCAATAAAACTTATGTTGTTCAAGTTCTGTTAATTTTGCACTAACATTTTCTAGCAAATAATATAAAAATATGCCAAAAAATTTCTTCATATTTTATAGTTCTCTTGGAATTTGTCTCCTAGCCACTTGATAGAGGAAGAATGAATCTTTGCTGATACAATTGCTGTGTCTCTTGGCCTGCAGAATTTTAATTGGATACATATATTATGCATTTAGCCGACCCCACCTAGTCGGATAGGGCTTGATTGTTGTTGTACCTGTTGTACTTGTACATATATTATGCATTTGTTTATCGATCTAGTACCTGCTTCATCTTCTGCATGTGCCCAATTTTGTTCGGTGACTAACTAAAGTTCAAAGGTTCTGTAATATTTGCAATGTTTTCCCAATATATAGTTTAAACCTGCATTTGCATAGCTATCAATTTAAATGTATTCGAATTCTTTGGAGAAGTAACATAGGCGCTTCCTTTTTTTTTGTAATGTGAAGCAAATTTCAATTTAACTAGTTGTAAATTCTTATTGTTCACTTTTTGTTTACTTATATATTGAGACTTGTCTCCTTGCAGTTCCTTTTTGAACCTGCAATTGCTAACTGCATTGAGCTAGCAAGAGATCGTCATGGTTGTTGTGTGCTTCAGAAATGCTTGAATGAGTTGGATGGTGGGCAGCAAGTCCAATTAGTTTCCAAGCTTGCTTCTCAAGCTTGCACCCTTTCAGAAGATCCTTATGGGTATAATTGCAGTTACTTTCATTTATTCTTTTTATTTTCTTTTCTTTGAATAGTTTTGAAAGTATGATGCTCTTGTTCATACCTTAATGTTCCGTTGTCTATGATTTTCTGTATATGAGCAAGAATCTTGTTTTTGGCCCTAGATCCAGAAATTGCTGCAAAATCTTGTATCATTTGAGGCAGATTTTTTTTTAGAACTACAAAATTGCTAAATAGATAAGCAAATTATGGATCATGTTCTTTTACTTCTAAATCATTTGTAGGAACTATGTGATACAATTCATCCTTGGCCGAGATATCCCATGGGCAACTACCAAGATATTGGACCAGCTGGAGGGTCATTTTCATAGCTTATCTATTCAGAAATATAGTAGCAATGTCGTGGAGAGGTGCCTGAAATATGCAGGGGCTGAAAGACGTGCTGTTATCATTAATGAGTTGATTAACCATCCTCGTTTCATTGAGATTGTACAGGATCGCTTCGGGAATTTTGTGATTCAATCTGCATACAAAGAATGCAAGGTTGAGCTTCTTTAACTTGATTTACGAGAATCTTTAACTTTTCCTGACTTAAAAATGTATTTATCTTAATCAGGGGCCAATTCAAGCTGCTTTGAGTAATGCAATTCTCCGGCATGAATCTGCGCTCCGCCTTAATCCTTATGGTAAAAAAGTGCTCTCCGGCATCTGTTATGGTAAATAACTTGTATCATTCCGGCTCCGACCTCGTGATTTTGTTATCATTTTTGCAACAGACCTAGAAACAATTTTTGCAATTACTGTATATGATATGTAACACAGAAAGAAGTTCCAGAGATTCCGGAATCAACTACGAAATCATGGCAACATCGCTCTTTAGTGTAGCAGCAAGCAAGTTTGATAATATTTCGTTTTTATTAAAACATGTTTTATAGAGGTTTCACTGCTATTTATCACCGGTGGGGTCGAGAGAGCTATATTTTGCTGTCCATTTTTCTGATGATCACTCTTCACCTTGTAGTAACTTTTTGATTTTTTGTTTTTATCTTTCTTTGTAAACTCTCTCCTAGTTGCATATAATATATAGGCGTTTCTTGAAAGTATTTGCAGCTGAAGTAATTGTGTTGTGCTTAGGAAATTAAAAAAACATGTTAATTTAGTTCCATGGAAATTTTCAATAAGATAAATTAGAAAGCACTGGTAGCCAGTGACTTAGAAGTCTAATATTTTATGGCTGTACTTTCTATTTAGGAAAAATCTATAGAAATGTATTGTAATTAGGGATTAAATTGTAGGTACCTAGTGATAACTTGACACTCTTCTGTTGGAACATGGTGCCCTTCAGTTGTGTTTAGGAAACTAGATAAAAGGTGTGATAGGTAAAAGTAAATCTAAGGTGGCGTTTGGTACCTAGGTGATAACTTGACACTTTTCTGTTAGAACATGGTGCCCTTCAGTTGTGTTTAGGAAACTAGATAGTGATAGGTAAAAGTAAATCTAAGGTGGCGTTTGGTTGGTGGGTTTAAGAATGAGAGAATAAAATGAATATAAAAGATAATATTTAGATTGTGAGTTTAAGATTGATAATTTGAGAATGATTTTTATATTTATGAGAATTAACCAAACTTATATTATATAACTACGTGAGTTTTATTTTTATTCTTATTCTCATTACTTTCTACTATTAAATTCACATTGACAGTTTTTCCAATCATTTAACTAAACACCATATAAGAATACATTGTGACATATTTATAGAACTCATAAAAAAAATTAGTACTAATTTCTCACGTTACACTTGTAAATATACGTAACTAAATAAAACAAAACAATTGTTTATATTTGACTTATTTATTGCAAAAATTAGAAAGTCCAAACTTGTTCCTATATAATTTAATGAACAAAGACCAGTTGGTAAAGAGAAAGTTTTAATTGAAAAATACGAGAATGAACTTCATCTTTTCGTTGTATGATTTATATTTATATCGCAACAAAAATGACGCGGATAAAAATGTTGGACCAATTTTCTCACGCATTCAAGATTCAACCCAACCCAACCCATTCTAATATGACGAGAATACCCTTGTGATGCTGCTAAATGTCATACACATATAGGGTTGTTTTTGTCAAGTTGATATTCAACTGCCTCACACAACCTAGTCCCTTTAAACCGTAGAAGTAAAGAGGCGGTGAGCACTGGACGTCCATCGGTGTCGTAACCAGCCTACCTACGAAACAAGAATGCGGCCTCCAAGGGGCGGTGGCGGCGGTTTTAGAGGCAGGGATGGGGGCGAGGTGGTGGCAGAGGTGGGCGGTTCGGCGGACGTGGCGGCGGCGGAAAAGGTTACGACGAAGGTCCGCCCTCCGAAGTCGTAGGTGGGTTTCTTCTTCGTTACCTCGCAAAGATGTTTTTTCCCTCTTTACTTCCGATAGGTCCCGCTTGTTCAACATCTCGATCTGATTGGTTGCGCGACTTTGTGTAGAGATATCTACGTTTCTCCGTTCCTGTGAAGGGGATGCTGTCACGAAGCTCACGAACGAGAAGATACCTTATTTCAATGCCCCGATATACTTGGAGAACAAGACTCAGATTGGCAAGGTTGATGAAATTTTTGGCCCAATAAACGAAGCGGTATCAACACAGTTTCTCTTAGTTTTGCAATTTGGGAGACAGTTTGATCCTCACAATTTTTTTTATCAGTGCAGTTGTTTTCAATCAAGATGCTAGCGGGAATAAACTGGTGACAAATTCTTCATTGACCCTGCGAAATTGTTGCCATCAGCGCGATTTCTTCCTAGGCCAAAGTATGCACAAGCTCAAATTTATGTTGTTTCTGACGATTCTATATAGCATATATCCTTTACTATGATCATTGATTTTATTCTTATTTGCCTGTATAATTGTTGTCATCCCATTTTATATAGCATACATCATTTTCTGTTTCTGTACATAATCATATCTAGCAAATATACTTTATGTGATGCGTAGCATGTCTAGCCATTTCCTTGTCATTAATTGCTGTATGGATGAAAAATGTTGGAAGAATATCTGTGCACATTTTTTTTACTTTTGGTCATCTCTACATCATGCCAATTGCACATCCTCTGATTGTAGTGCCATGATGAGTTGAGAAATCAAATGCAGGTTCATACATTACAGTAGTTCATATAATTCAATTTGACATTTGTTAATGATTAGCTTCTGCAGTATTAATCATTGTTATAGTTGTTATGTACATCGTTTGTTGCTTAAATGGCAAATTCTTTTCATTAAGAGTTGGTAACCTGTGTATAATTCAAAATTTTTTTGTGTTGTATAAATATATTGCTTGTAATTTTACGTCATATATAACATTCGGTTAAACTTCCATGTGAATAAGTTGAAGCTTTTTTACTCCAACACATGAAGCTCCTACTAACATGAAACCAACAACAGCCCCACTATCTTTCAATACATTGAAAATCAGAATTTAACAAATCATGACATCATTGAAACTCCATTTAACCAGTCAGTCCGTTGTAAACTCGGAATCAGGAAACATATTAACACCAAAATAAGACATAACTTTAGCAAATTGAATCCCTTCCTTTACAGTCAATAGAATAAAACCACGCAACTGTTCACTACGTTTTGCATTAGATGGTTATCCACATCTACATTTGAACCAAAGATTGTTGGAGATGTTTTTTCTGTTGGTAGCTAAGGATGAATACTTGGTTCTCTAGAATATCTATGACGAGTTGGTGCATCCAATAATTTATGCACTTCAGGCTTCATAAATTAAAGTATGCCTCAGTCTGAGGATTTGAAACCGTCATCTTGCATTGTCATCCTGGGTTGGAAAACTTATCCCAATGTGCTAAATTTCCTCGTGAAGGGGGCAAGAGGGAGCCACTAGAGGTGGTCGTGGTGGCGGAAGAGGTGGAGGTCGTGGAGGTGGACGTGGTGGAGGCTTTCACGGAAGAGGTGGCCCTAGGGGTGGCAGAGGGGGACCTCCTAGAGGTGGCGCGGTGGCTTCAGAGGCCGTGGAAAGTCATAGACTATGCGTGCATGTTTTGCTCATTTGTATAAGGTGAACTCCTTCCCTTCTCTTGTTATAACTTTAATGGGAAGGATCAGCCTAATACATGTATCTTTTAAATCTCCTCGGATGTCATCCCTGAATTTAGCGTGTGCTTGGTTACCAAATTCAGAATTATTTTGTCCGTTGCATAAATATCCAATATTTATGTGGTTGTAGGTGATGATGATATGCGATGCAGCCAGACCCTTCAGCTCTGCGTGTTCTCAAAGCTGGACCTTGTGGATGTAGTGAATGATCGGGCTCAAGCCCACTTGCTATGCATGTCTTGTAGTAAATGTTCCTTTTTGGCATTTTCCACCACGTTCTTTTTCTCCTCATAGTCATCTAAATTAAGTTATTGATTATTAATCATCTACAATATTCTGTTCTAAAGCTCATTCTAATACTCAAACACCCCCTACCAGATTGAGTCTGAACAGAAACGTTAAGATTAAGATGACCAAACTGATCCTTGCCGAGTCAAACTAAGTCTCATAACATTGGCTAAATAAGAAAAATTCTGTAATTGCCTTGGATCAATGACTAGAAATCCAATTTACTCCACGAACCTACTCTGCTTTCCAAGATTAAGGATCATCCCCATAGGTACTTTCATCAATTATACAGGTTGGTCACTAGCCCCATTTTTCTTCTAAAAGACAAAGGAACTTAGTTACATGTCAAAGTTTGTTCAGTGGGCACTGGGGCAGACATCCCTGTCTTACTTTTATAATGTTAATTGATGTCAAAAATGGTGGCCTTCTTTCTACTAACAGTAACAATGAAATTGGTTAGCTAATTAACTTTCACATTTAAATCATGAAATGATTGAACACCAAGAAAAAAAAGCCTTGCTAATGTCACATGTAAAGACTAACTAACTATCTCACATCGTGTTTTTGGTTCATTTATTTTTTGGATTACAGGACTTGGTAATGTCCCTTCAAAACATTTCTGTCCACCTAAAAGATAATGCGGTGCTTGATTAAGACAAATGGAGTGACAACTCTGGTTGGATTTTTCTGCTTTTCCTCTCTTAACTTGAAGAATCTTCAATCTCCATACCTCATGCATATCTTGCAGTGATCACATACTTTCTATTGCAGATTGATTAGTAAGTAAAATGAGATTCTTATGGAGCTTAATATTTAATTCTAAGTAGGATTTGAATAGTTCGTAAACGTAGTGATTGCATTTAATTAGCTGATGTGCACCATCTGTGAAACTCTCCTGTTTGATTTTACTTATTAAGCAATTGTTTTCTGTATAGTGATGAAGAGTTTTACTCTAGTAATCTACCATCGATTCAATGAAACAGAGACGGCCCTTGGATTGGCACAATTGCTAACTACATGAGTGGTTGCTGTAATAGGTTTTGGAATCAATTTTTAACACGCACAAAATGCCTTGTTCGATGTTGATCTCTCCATGCAAAAGCATTTATCTATCTGTATCTAACTAAGGGTCGACGAAACTGGGTCGCCTAGGGTGCTCCCATGAAAAACAGATAAGATATGGGATTTCTCTTCTCTGCAATAATTTCAGACTAATCCTACTTGTATTTAAAAATATGGCCCTTAAGGATGAGATCGAGCACCTTGTCTAGGTCTGCACTATGACAACTCCGAGAGAGACATCAATTTTGGCAGTGACTTTAATTTGTCTTTGATATCTTACGTGAAAACATGGAACATTTCATGGAATTAAGGTCAATCAGACTGGTCTTGCCAAAATGGTGATGATAGCTGCTACCCCACACAAGTTAAAGGCCTGTGGCAAAACATCAAAAGGGTTTTTGGTCGAGTAGGACAAGTTAAACGAGCTTTGGATTGGCTTGGTGCTGATTTAATGGAAAAGACTCAAAGGAAGGGATTCTGATGAAGACATAGTTTCTTAGCTATGGTTTAATTTTCTCAGAGCTGGTGTGATTACTATCTAATGACAAAAAGGTTTGCATTTTTTGTGAGGAAAATAGCATATAATTCTTTAGTGCGGTGTATGTCGTAAAGTTCAGCAGAGGTAAGAGATTCTGACACATACAACAGCCATTATAGCATCTAGATATATCTCCAAACTCTGGGCTTTTGATAGAGCCAGATCTTTCTTCCTTTCAACATGCTCCATCAGTCTATCAAAATATTCAGAATGGATATGAAGTTTTGATCAATATTTCCAAGCCATAACCGCTAAAGGTATATGGTGTATTCCTATCTGAATTTGAAGGCTTGTAATTCAAAATAATTCTATTGTCTAACCAATTCTATCAACTAAAACATAGATCGACCAGGCACGAACCTTTCTAATTTTGTCAAGTATGTGCGATGGTGGGAAAACTCGTCGAGGCTTGACACTCCCATCACCTTCCTCGCCCTAAAGCATTAGATCATTGAGATAAAATATGAGGTGAACCAAGAGCTATTAAAGATAATCTGTCTTGTTCTTTTCATATTTTAGTTTGATGGGATATTGTCTTTCATATAAGAATTTGTGGTGGTCATGACCTTAGCAGCACCTTTCAATTACAGCTCTTGATCGGGGATTACAACTGACCTCTCTAAATTAACAATTTACTCATGGCACTGCCAAGTGTTTGTATATCTACTTCTACATATTCTCTCTCAGAGAGAAAATAAAATCTTTCAACAACACAATACAATACTACATCACCTTTGGAGTTTGCAGCATTACAACATTGCTTTCAAGGAGGAGTTTGCCACGGCCACTTCGTGATCCATTTTAATTGAACAACCAACTCAATTCCATGCTAAAGCTTTCACCACTTGCAGAGAAAAGTAGCTGGTCCCTTTATATATATATATGAAAAAGCAGCTTCTTGTGACTACTTTATGCTTATTATCTTGTAACCCTTTACGTGAACACTATCCAAATGCCACCACTAGATTTCTCACTAGAAATCCATCTAAACTCAACTACTAATCTTCAATTATTGGATTGACACTGTGATTACTGATGACATTATTGAATAGGTTGACTAAGCCAAGTGGAGGTGTCTCTTCTATGCCTCCATCTTATACACATTACAGGCTATAAATGCCAACAGATGATATGGACCATACATCAAGTTAAGCAGCGATTGTTCTTTGACGGCTAATGACGCTGGCCTGCCTTCCATGATCAGTTGTTTTCCTCTCTTTTGAGCCAATGAGCAAAACCGAGACCATGATTGCCTTTCTTTTTCTTCTTCGCCACCACACTTCATTTGTTTTGCTCCACCTTGAGGGTTGAGGTGTTTAGGCCACTTTTTTTTCCTGCACAAGAGTAAGCTGTATATTTTCTGTCCTGCTACTTGTGATCTTCAT
Organism: Kaempferia galanga; assembly: GCA_037974795.1. Classification (NCBI taxonomy): domain Eukaryota; kingdom Viridiplantae; phylum Streptophyta; class Magnoliopsida; order Zingiberales; family Zingiberaceae; genus Kaempferia; species Kaempferia galanga. Next base: position 496,172 of record JBBPFP010000068.1, read on the forward strand.
TATAGAGCTGCTCTCCTGCTCTTTGCAGTTGTTTTCCTATGTTTTTGAGATCAAAATTTCAGGAATTCATGCTGAGGAACAGGTCAAGTACAGTCGCCAGCAAACAAGGCTGGATGCGTGATCCTCCATCAACTGCTGCCTCTCCCACTTCCATACTGGAAACCATGGCCTTCTCTTCCAATAGGAACAGCAGCAGAAAAAGCTGCAAGGACTATGAAGAAGGGACAAGGCCCATTGGACGTGGCCTTCTTGATGTTCTCACAAATGAGGACTCTGTTAAGAGTGTTTCGATGCAAGAGAAGAGGGTGGTGGTGCTTGGGTCTCAGCTTAAGATTCAAATACCTTCTTCCACTGAACCCGTCGGCGTTTCAACTG
>JBBPFP010000068.1:513061-523172 GCA_037974795.1 Kaempferia galanga
GAAGTGGTAAAGAGATGGTAGAAACATAGGTATCATACTTAAGGATTCCTAGACATGACACTATAGGGGGATTATATAAAGAAATGTAGAAACTTAGGTATCACACCTAAGGATTCCTAAGCATCACACCATAGGGAGATTATCACACAACCAGAGAGAACTCTCAAAACTTTGATATCTATTCCCTATTCCAACATTATGGCGGTACACATATTCATACTAGGACTCGCGATTCAAGCAACATAAATGCTAGTAGATAGACTCATTGAAAATACAAAAGACTCATAAAGACACATAGGAAACTTAAAAGACTCACACATAAGAAACTTATAAGACTCATAAACATGCTACAATTCTCCAAGGATGGGAAATTAAAGCATATTCAATTGTTGGTCATTTAATGCTGACTTTTGAGTTCAACCCTTAGGAATTGACTACAACCCTTGGTCATTTATTGCTGAATTTTTGCGCTTATAAACTTTTAATGGAGTTTGCCACTTATCTCCATCAATTCTCCCCGGGTGAGAAAACTCATCTCTGGTGAGTTAAAAGCGTGTTATCTTTGTTGAATCACGTTGTTGTTTGCTTGAGGTGTTTCTCCTTACTCTCCTTGAACTTGATCACCTTTAGATTGAGAAATCATGGTTTTAACACCATTTAGACGAATTTGCATGCCATCAAGTTGCTCCATCATGCAAATAAGTATCTCATCACATTGATTATCAGCCAACTTTCCTCTAAAGCTCCTCTCGGATCTTGTAGACATATTAAAGCCATAAAGCTCTGATACCAAATGATGCAACACATAGGAGATTGAGGGTCGGGTGGTTTGAGAAGTAGAAATTTGGAATGAAGTGGTAAAGGGATTGTAGAAACTTAAGTATCACATCTAAGGATTCCTAGGCATCACACCATAAGGAGATTATATAAAGAAATGTAGAGACTTAGGTATCACTTCATGCCAGAGATGAGTTTTCTCACTCGAGGAGAGTTGATGGAGACAAGTGGCAAACTCCATTAAAAGTCTATAAGCGTAGAAATAAAGATTCTAAAATTCCACTATTAATTTGGCATGTCTTGGAAGATGATAAACCTACTTGAGAAAATGATATAAAGTTCATCAATTCTTAAGGGTTGAAGACAAAAGTCAGCATTAAATGACCAACAATTCCAATATAGTTTAATTTCCCATGCTCGGAAAATTGTAGCATATTTATAAGTCTTTTGAGTTTCTTATGTGTAAGTCTTTTAAGTTCTTATATGTCTTTATGAATCCTTTTTGTTTTCTATGAGTCTATCTACTAGAATTTATGTTGCTTGAGTCCTTTGTGAGTCCTAGCATAAATATGTGTACTGCTCTAATGTTGGAATAGGGAATAAAGTTTTGAGAGTCCTCTTGGTTGTGTGATACAATCTCCCTATGGTGTGATGCCTAGGAGCCCTTAGGCGTGATACTTAAGTTTCTACAATCCCTTCACCACTTTATTCCAAATTTCTACTTCTCAAACCACCCAACCCTCAATATCCGCTTGTGCTATGTCATTGGCTCATTTCCCCTTTTCGAAGCAAAAATTCTTATTGTGTTAAAAAAGAATTGACTAATAACAAACAAAGATAGAAGGTACAATAAATAAGTTAAATATGAAGGCAATTTCAGGTGAAGATCAAACTTAAGAATAAAACAAAACTTTGCTGAGAGATGAAAAGAATAAAAAGTGCAAAACAAGGTTTAAGGTGTCAAGCTGCTTGGCATGGGAGGAATTTACCATTCCATCCACTAACCAACACTTCAAATATTTGTGAACCACGCAATATACGACATGGCATGTGAAGGTGATGGATGAAGATTGCACTAGTGAAAACACGGGCACAACTGCAAGAGTTATCGTACTCCTCCATGGGCATTTGCAAGACACAAAGGTTTAACAATGAGACTTCTTCATGGTATGCCTTTATTTGTCTTTCTTCCTCTTCCACCACCTTTGCCCACCTCTTCCTCCACCTTTGCCTGCCTCTTCCTCTGCCTTCATTCTCCTCTTACTTCGCGTTTGTCCATTCATCTATGTTTTCCCCACTTTGCCCCCTCACACTATCTCCATTCATGACAACATCTTCAACCCCAATGTCATCCACACCCTCTTCAACGGCGTCGAGAAACTTTTGACCATGGTCCTCACATCCTCATCACCTATGCAAGCATGTTCGACTCAAAGTACCCCACCCTAGCGAATACGTCCATGGAGGACTCCAACCGTGAATTTGCCATTAACAGGGAAGCCATCCACTGTAGCAGGGAGGTTGTCTCTCCCTCAGCAACAGTCTATCCTGCAGTATCAGAACGTTTTAGTCGGCACCAACGAGGCTTTTGCCAGCAAGACATGGAGTGCATGCAGCATCGAACACTGCAGGGCAGACCACAAGCATCTAAACAATAAAATTGTTTGGGTGGGTTTTACACATTGATGAGCATACAATTCTGGAATTTATAGAACAATTAAATTAAGCATCTATACTGTACGTCATTTGAAGCCACAAGCCAGCAGCCATTGGCAACTATAAGTTCTAGTTTGGTTAAAGTTCTCATAATTCTCATTTTCTGCTTTCAATTTTAGCAGAACAATTTTCAATTTTTTTCCTTTTGTTTGAAAAACTGTTTTCCAGAATTTGAGAACAGAAATTTTTGAGAACCAAATGCAGTTTTTTATCAACTTAAAAGTTCAAACTCAAGTATATTATTTCAAAACTATCTTTTCCATTTACATTTGAATTTGATTAAAAAATTAAAATATTGCTGTCTATTTCAGGAAAAGGAATTCAATTATTAGAACTTTGTTCTGGAATTCAGGCAGTTATGGTCCGAAGATTTCTACACATGTAGGAAGAATGCCTCATGATAATGTATTTCCCTTTCAAGACTGTTTCTCAGCATCATGTTCATCTGGGGAATTGTGGCAAGGGAACAAGCTAGGGTCTCAAGGAGGAAAAGATATTCCAATGCTCATTCAACTGTGAAGAGAAGATCTTTTATTATTTTAGTTGCCTATAGGAACAAAAAAAATTCTGTTCCATGAGCTGATAACCTGAGCTTTTGCAGTCAAAATACAGATCAAAAACAATGAGATGAAACAATTGTATTGGTTTTGGGAAGAAGAACAAGGAATTTATACTCATTTTTCTCTTTCCTTCAGATTCAAGCAATTTTGCTGACTGTTAGTTCTATCCAATCCACACTTTCTTGATCACTTCAATGAGTTAACTCATACTGACTCATGGCTTATCATGCGCAGGCTAGGAATTTTTGCTAGGTTTTGCTAAAGTAGCACCATATATGCGAGTAAAAAAGTTGCTCTGGCAGCAATAAACTGTTTACAGGCAGTTGTTAGTTCCCATAGTCCCATGTTAATTTGTGTCATATGTTTCTCTTTAGCAGATATCCTATGCACTGAACACTGCAGCATGAACCAAATTTATCCAATGTATATAGAAAAACTGAATACTTTCTCATGCTAGTAACAAAAAACAGGATAGATACATGAAATATTTACTGATATGACTAGTTTTGCTGCAAAAATGTATTGCAGGGAATCTTGGTAGTGCCAGATGTCTACAAGCTTGTAATACAGACATTCATCAGTTATACTAGTAGTTCACCTAGCAATGTTAAGCAGGAGATATTGCATGCCCTTGGTAACTAATGTACAAACATCTTGGTCTAAATAGTATTTTTTCCATTTTCCCATTAATTTCAAAGGATCGTGGGAATGTGTATACTCAAGCACAGATGATGTTTAGTGTGAAGATCTTTAATTAGAATAGTAATTATACATGTTATATAATTTAAAACATAATATAAATTATAATTACATAACGTATATAGTTATAAGATATAATATAGGCACTAAAACAGTGTTAGCACACGAAGATATGCCATGTTTCATAAACCAAAATTCTGGTACAACTCCCGATTTTAAACCTTGACGCAAAATGCACTTATACCCCGACAGTTTTCAAAGCATAATGCATGGGATAGTCAAAGAAGCTAATGAAAAATATTGTATACACTTTAGTGCATTGTCGAACATTCATGAAAGCGAGCTAAAATGTGATTCAGACATTATAGCCAAGGTGTTTCTAATGGCTCGATACCTTCTAAATCAGGCTTCTTGGTAGTAACCTCCCTACCATCATGGTTAATAATGACAACTGAAGCGAGCTCGCCCTTTTCATCTTCAAGAAACTGCTCTACCTCCATAACCACATTATCAGTAGCAGCAATTAGCCTCCATCACTTAGACCTGAATGAGAAATAAGCAATAAGATAAGAAATTATTTCATGTGTCAGTAGAACTTCGCAAGGTAGATGACTAAGAACATGAAGCATCAAAGTTGAATTGTGAGCACTATAAATAACTAATTGGAGGAATAGAGAAGAGTATCATTATTTTCTCTAAATGGCATTACTATTAATTATAAAAATCTGTTCAACTCTAACCTTTGGTATCTGTATATATGCCTTGGGTCAAATCACAGTCAATGTCAGTTCTTGAATACCAACATGAACCCTTGCAAAATATGCAATTGTAAAGTTATATTTGTGAAGCATAAGAAGCTGAACTATTTCTATGTGAATAGTAAAACAAACAAAGCTGAGTTATTCAACCAGGAAATATTGATGAAGATACCATAACAGGAGAACGGTGGTTAAATGAAATGGAAATGAGCTTCTAGAGTCTAATATGCCCCTTAGGGTAACCAGAAGATGGTATAATCTTGTGGTATGGCATGTCATACTTTATAATAATATTGAGACTGAAGAAACAAGACATACAAAAAGTTAATGCAGAAAAGATGAGAATGTTGAGATAGATGTGTGAAGTTATTGAGAAATATATAATAAAAATTGCAACCATCTAGGAGCAATTAGGCGTGTCTCCAATATATGATAATATGAGAACAATAAATTGAGATGGCATGGATATGTTCACAGGCAACCAATGAATATTAAAGTAAGAGGAGTTTAGTCCATTAGAATTCAAGATGTAAGAAAACTCTGGTAAATGTAATAAAAAGTAATTAATTAATCTAAGTATTACTAGTGATATAGTCCTATATCAAGTTCAATGGAAGAATTAGATCATGAAACCATCCTAAATAGTTTGAATTTACACAGCTTCATAATGATGCAGATGAAGTTAGACTATATTAGATCAATTGTGCTACTAGAAGATGTAAAAAGTTATTCTTAAATAGTTGTTCTACACAAATGACCACATCTGGTTTTCATGGTGACCTCGTCACTTGCACTCCAGAAAAGAAAAAACCCAAAATGGCAGCATGATAGGAAAAACCATAATAAATCTTTTAAAATAACTAGTAACGTATAACATGTTGTATTCCCTCCACTATGAAGTAATTTATAAAAGATGCCCTCTCACCGTCAAATATCTTCAATCTTGCAAATCTTGGTGGTGCAACCTGAGTCAGCCTTCCACCTCCTAAAGAAACAGAGTGTTTGAGTTTAAACTGTGTCAGACTTTTATGAGAATGAAAAAACAAGAAACTCTAAAATTGAACTCAATGGTCTACTGATCTAACAATCTCAGCTCTAAAAATTGGTATGCGACTACAGTACCATGCTCTCATTTAGTAAATCCATGCATCTAATACTATAAACAACCTACTATCCAATGCATACAATGTACCACTAGATCTTTTGTGCTTGAATGAATACGCCTTGCACAAAAGGGATAATAAAGAACCCATGCTTAATTTTAATCATTAACTTAAAATTTGTCATGGGAAAGGGAGCCTTGGCGCAACAGAACAAGTTGTTGCTGTGTGATCTTGAAGTTACGGGTTCGAATAGCAGAAGCAACCTCTTGCAAAATAAAAGGTAAAGTTGCGTACAATAGACCCAATGTGGTCCAACCTTCCTCGGGGCACTGCATGAGGGAGCTTCGTGCACCGGGTTGCTCTTTAACTTAAAATTTGTCATGCATATTAGATTAATATGGTTACTAGAGTTCTAGGCTTAATCCCACATTGGGAATTCAGATTTATGATTTTTTGAGTCACATATATTTGTGTATGTTGAAGGAGAATTTTGGCACAATGATAAAGTTATTGCCATGTGACTTGGAAGTCACCGGTTCGAGTCACGGAAACAGTCTCTTGCAAAGCAAGATAAAGCTGCATACATAAACCCTACCCTATTATATATTTCATATTTGTGTATGTTATGTAATCTTACTACAAAGTGAATGTATCAGCGCTTTGAACCACAGCTCATATGCAACTTTGCAGAGGAACTAATTACCAAAGTACCAATTGTTGTATGCACCTATGCAACAGAGTGAACCATTATGTACTGCACCAGCACATGCTCGAAGAGCTATCTAGCTGCATTGTGCATGAGTGTTGTTTTGTGTGTGCACCACCAGTGTGCGTGAGCAACTCACACAACTAATCTGTATTGGTGCTATGTGTGAGTTGTGTTGACTAAGCCACTAAATGGTTTAGCGACATGTTTTATGGTAAGTCGGTAGCTGGGAACACATGAAAACCTCTACCACATGTTTGGCATATCCGTGGTGTTGGACTATTTGAAAGTTGAGGCAGCAACACCACCACAATGCATCTTATTGTTCAAAATCAAAGAGGGCCTTAATGACCATAATAACAGTCAGTGATTGATCAAATTAGGTAACTCGGCAAGTCCTCGTCATCATTCTAGTTGAGGCCTAATCTTTTCTTTTCCCCATAGCATGCCTAACTAGCATTTGATAGAAAGTTGTAGCTCATCTCAATCAAATAGATAAATCATTAATGTGAAGCACTTTTTAATACTACTTCTGGTAAGTCAAATCATTGCTTTGTATTTGTCAAAATAGATTGGTTCCCAGGGCTAGTTGGGAAGCTAAATTATTCAGTTTTAACAAGATCCCAAATTGCTTTCTTTTTTTTTTTTCCTTTTTTGTTAATGCAACTAATAGTTTAATTTCCTGAACTGCAATCTATCAAGATGGTAGAGACTGGAAGTTGCACTAAGGTCCTCCGTTCAAAGTCCACCTTTACAAAATGGAAGCTTGCTCTCATATATGTGTATTTAAATACTAGGGGTCTTGACCTTCGGCCTTCCCCTTTCCTCAAAAAATAGATTTCTAGATGTGTTACTAGGGATCCTAAGATAAATCAAGAAGTCCTAAAGATGTGGGTAGCTGTACTGGATCATAGTATCACGGATTACCATAATGCAAATTAGGGAAATTCAGTGTGATATAGGATTTCCACCACTATATACGGTGTTTTATCTGATGGGAATAATGTATCAAGGAAAAACAAAAAAGGGTGGAAAGGAGAAAAACTAGCATAAAAACACTGACTTAATTGAGACGAGCAACTCAATATTGTCGGGGAAGATGCACCTGAATCGAGCTCAAGGAGGGGAGATGGCTCTGGTGCTCGCAGGCCGCTGGCGTTCGAGTTCGCGCGTCGGTGGAGCGTCGCTATGGCGGTTGAGACTTGAGCGCCGGCAACCCCCAGCGACCTCCGGTGTGCGCGACGGCGTAAGGTGGGGTCTTTTACCTCGTCGCGGAAAAAGGGAGGCCGCTCTAATCCCTAAATTTTTGTGATCTATCAAATCGAACTAGAATTTAGTTGGACTTTTGTTTTTTTAAAGACACATAGACATGATAAAGTATTCATTGATTAATATTTGTTCTCAAAATATTAATACATTAAAAATAATACATCTACATTAATAATAATAATTTTTAACTTTTCCCCATCAAGTAATGAATTAATATTTAAATTTTCTAAATAGAAATATAAAAGAGGGGTTTTCAGATTATTGAAAGAGCACTCGTCCTGTGAAAATTATCAAATAATATTACATCAATAAAATAACTTTATACCCTCCACCTTGATACTATTTTATGATAACAACATGATCCATCTAAATATTAGTTTATACAAATTAATACCACATTTGGAATTGATTTATGCAAAGTAGCATCAAACTGTCCATTTATACCGTCCATTAAATCTACCTAAAATAAAAGGGGTACACAAGATATTTTCTTATATATTTGAATTTTGATTATTTGAAACATGTACTCTTTATACTATCTAATCTAATGTTCCTCATTATGTATAAATTAAATGTTTTCGTTCTAGCACCGGGCCAATGACGGCAAGTGTTTATTCTCAATTTCCTAAAATATAAGGATTGAATCTTAGCTTCAATCAGTTAAAAAAAATATTTTTATTATTTCTCTAAATAGAATAATGGATGATAAATTTTTTAAAATAAGCACTTGGTAATTGAGAATTAGTATAACACATTTCTCTAGTGTTTTTAACTAAATATCCAAATAGGATGCACAATCATGGGATGTTAGGTTCTTGGACCGTTCATCAAAAGTGTTTCCTGATTTACCCTAACACCTGTAAAAAACTTTCCTGACCTGACCAGTCAACCCAGGTTCAGTGTTACCTAGTTCATTATCGTTTTTTAAAAAAATAAATATTACTCTTTTTCTCATGGTGCAATTAACTATACTTGTTTTATTTTTATTTTATTTTTTTTATTAATCTGGGTATTGTAGTCTGATTAATTCTAGAGGTAGATTGCTTTTCTTGTTTGATATTGCTGCTGGGTGAGTCACTGGAGAGCAACCATGGTGGAGAGATGTCCTAATGAATTGATGATGAAGAAAGCTCTCGAATTCCTATAGCACTTAACAAGAGGTTATAATGGGGAACGAGGTTGAGCTCAGTGTGAACATTTTGACCCTCAAGTCTGAAGAAGGATGGTTGGAAGAAAACCTTAGAAAGTAGTAGAGTTTGCATGCATATATGCCTGTACCTGTGCCTATCGAAGCAAGTTTCCTTTTATACCTTCTCCCATGCGAGGGCATAAACCCCATGTTTGAGTCATCAAGTAGCCATGAAAACTCTCATTTCCTAATCACACCCATGATCACTCCACATTCTATGCTTATTTCGGCCTCCATGTTTCCCATTTACATCCGGAGATATATGGTGTGGGGGCATTCTGAGAGGTTAGGAAGACCGAGTTGGAGAGGTTGTGTGCAATAGAGCTTGAGGAGCCGGAAGGTGGCTGAGTTGAAGAGATCTCAAAGACCGAGCTGGAGAGGTCAAAATGAGATCATACTAGAGGAGTCGTGTGCGACATAATTTAGGGAGCCAGAAGGTGGCTAAGCTAGAGAGGTCAGGTGAGCCCGCACTGAGGGAGTCATGCTCAACAGAGCTCGAGGAACCAGAAGGTGGTTGAGCTGGAGAGGTCTAGGAGACCAAGCTAAAGAGGTCAGGTGAGCTCATGTTAAGGGGTCAAGGAGGCCAAGCTGGAGAGGTCAGATGAGACTAAGCTACAATCTATCTTGACCTAAGTTGATCTCTTTGACTTACACCTTAGCTTGAGTTTTGACCGAGTGACTAAAATAGTTTTTGGCCTGATTGCAAACTTGGATTTAGGGTTGATGTGGCCTAATAACCTTACTTCTTTACCGGTGGAGGCCTCAATAATATGTGAGGCAGGGGCCATTAAGTCAACCGATACACGAGATCATATTTTATGATTATGATTGGCACCACGTACGATAATTAATGAAGCCCTAGCCCTCGACTGATATGTGTCAAAGCCATCCTGGAAGATCGGCTCGAGGTGACTACTAAGATTTTGTGAATTTGTATGCTATGTCTGACTAGCCCGCCTTTTCACCTTCAGATTGAACGGCTAAAATTTCAAGCCGAGGCTTTGGTAGGATTGACAATTGAGAAACACCACCTCACTCGACGTCGTCTTCGTTCTCCCTTCACTTCTCATTTTCTCTTACAATTCTTGTGGTAAGTTGATTGCTTCCTCCAAAATCCAACAATCTCCACCTTGTAAGTTTTGCCACCACTACTCTGTTCCACCTCTCAGAGCTTCTCTGTTTTTCTTCCTATGTCCCTTAAGGAGACCTAGAATTGTTGATGAAAGCCCTTCCTCCTTTCACTGGAGATCCTCTAGACCGCCGCTGCGGACCAGGAGCGGTCCAGGAGCGGTGGTCTAGAGGATCCGCGCTATCCTCCTTTTGGTATGAGTCCA
>JBBPFP010000068.1:523272-540144 GCA_037974795.1 Kaempferia galanga
TAAGTCTTATGTGCTTTTTTAAGTCTCCTGTTATTTAAAAAAAAATGATATTACAGTATGCCGGGTGTAAATCAAACAGATAAAATGTATAGGGTATATCATTTGATAATTTTAAAAATTAAGTATGTGAATTAGAATTTAAAAAACTTCGCTGGGTCGTTCATTAAAAAGTTTATAAATTGCCGGAACGGTAATAGCAGCAGAGGCGCACCAATAACACCATCAGTAATTTTAGAAGTAGGTCTGATTCTTGATGTACAGAATACTTTTGCCAGTTGCCAACGCACACAACCTCAGTGAAGGTAGCAACAATAATGCCTCTAACTGTGCAGCGAGATCCTCTGATCCGTAATTTGTAGATCAATATTAGTCTTTTTTGATATGGTGTAAATCAGACAGGTGATTTAATCAGACATCTCATCTGCACCAACGGAACTAGGACTGATCATAAATTATGGATCCGAGGATTCTCTCTCCTAACTGTGTAAGATCCATTCACTGCTCCTACCATTTTGTACTCTTTGATTCGTCAATTTGTCTCTGGCCAACGCGAAGATGATGGTAAATAGATGACTACTAGTCATTAGTGTAAATGATCATGAGAAAGAGTATATTCTACTAGGAGACCCATTTTGTACTCTTTTACCCAATTCATTGGAAGAGAATAATTGAAGCCATCGGTCTCTAATGGACGAAAGAATCTGAATCATTCTTTTGAACTGGTCGATTCGAGGTAATGCCTGTCCTTTTGTTTATGTTCGTTGGAAGTATACCTATGGTTTCAGGCAGGTCTCTGCCATCAATTGTTTGGGGTTCATGCCCCTCGCTGTGTCAGATTCAATAACATTTCTCTCATTCTGCAATACTCTGTCGCTGAAGTAGACTTGGTTAAGACAAATGCACTGCACGTTAATGATCATCTCTTTCAGCCTTTTGTTTTCCAGCTCTATAGTTTTAGCTGGCTAACAGTTTTAGGAGCCTCGGATTCTAGGTCGAAGTAACTCTTTTTATGAGTTGCAGAGGAAATACGAGAGAGCCACTGACGAAATATAGAGATAATATATTGAGCACCTATCTGCATGCACACTAAGCACCTCCATTCTCCTACTATTTCAGAATATGATCTAGGAGCTGAATGGGACCTCTTCAAAGCTGCAGAACTCCTCGTAGAAGAGCCGACACTTGAACTTGATAGCACGGCAGATGTCATATCTGTTGTATCTCCTGGATATGCGACTACAGAGACAATTAAGGTAGCAGATACAGAGTCAATCAGATTCAAAGAAGATCATCTGACAGATGTATTCCATGAGCGCAAGGACCTTCTGGAAAAGTCAGAAACTGAAAATTCAATATCAGGACTTGCAGACGCAAATGCAGCAACAGCACAAATGGATGAAGCAGTCGCACTTGAAAAACTCACCCAAGGGTCAATGCAGAGGAGTGCTAGTTCTGGATGTTTACGTGCACTTGGGGACTGGACGTTCTTGATTTTCAAGGATTTGACTTCGAAACTGCATTTGGTCTGAGGAGGGAAATCAGCGAGGGGGATATTCAGGTTTAAACAAAATTTTAGATCTTCCTGTTACTTTCTTAATTCTTCTTCTGGTATGATTATTTACTTGAGATCTATGGACTAGCAACATCGGTTCTGGAAATACAACAGCTGTCTGTTCTCCATTCGCCCAGAAGCAAACTATCAGTGATCTCAGAGCAGAACAAAGACAGAAGCTTGCTTGGTTAGTTAATATTCCTTGAGCTTCGAGATCAAATGTTAACTTCCATCATCTTTTATCATTAATCATAGATTGTAATGAGAATCCGATCTTCAGAATATTCGATTTCGAACTTTGGTCCTCCAAGTGTAAAACTACTATATTTCCATTCAAAAGTGAACTCTACAGGATCAATAACATTAGGCATACGATGAACAGGCTAGTGCATTAATTAACAACGATTTCATAGTTCATAGTCAAGATAGAAACTGGAAGAACATTACAAATTCTGGCTTTGATTTCTTCTTCTTTCAGGGTTCAACAACATCTTGCTCTTAGTTCCTGATCCTGGACTTCTCCATGGTTTTTGGAGCTGCAACACATTGACAAACAACATCAGACACATTAGCTTACAAATAATAAATCGGGATATTCTTCAAAGAATTTAAATCTTGACTACCTTTACCGATTCCAATTGCATCTGGACTCTTCATGATTCTCAACCTCCTACAAGAGTCAGCAAACATACTGCAACAGAGAAGAAGACAATTTTAAAGATAATATAGAGAGACAGCAAAATGGGCAAACCAATTGGTCGTCATTCACTATATGTGTTAACAGGAGCAACTAGAGGAAGAAGAATCTATCTGTGATTTTTTTACTTACGGCCATGGAACATCGCCGACGAGCATCCAATCCCCATCCTTGTCCTCATAGGTAAGGGTATGCTCTGATCCTTGAAGAAGGTCCAACACTCTGCCCTCAGTAGTCATCTCTCTGGCACTCACTCCATTTGAACCACACTGGCCTGAAAACCACAAAGAAAAGCAAGTCAACCCACAACCTCCACAACATGAATCTTGTCCTCTGTTTACTGAAATCATCAATCTCACAGAAAACGCAGCCTACAGAACAATAGTGCAAGCATTCGCTGAATAGAGTGTCGATAAAGAAGAAGAGCTCACCGAAGGTGAAGCAAGTAAACATCTTCTCTAATGCTAGTGACAGCTCCTTGTAGTTGGAGTAGATATTAAGATTGACTTTTCTCAGGTAGGGAGCTCCATCCATGCTGACCTTCACGTAGTGGCATTCATGCACTTGATTCGCATCGGCATCGTCATTGTTCTTTGAACTATTTGATGCGATTGTATTCTTTCGGTAACTACGGATCGGTGGCCAACCAACAATCTGTGTCCTATCACCAAAATTATTTTCAGAAACCAGTTTATGGATGATTTCGTTTTATAAAACTCATTAGACAGATGATAAAGGCACATATATATAAACCTAAAGGAAAACAAATTTTTTTAACCCGAGTTGGTCTTCTTCGATTTCGCATCTACAAGCAGCACACTCTTATATTCCCTCTTTCTCTAAGCTCTCGTTTTTTATTTTTTTTAATTTATTTTCTTTCAAAAAAATAATTTTTATCCTTTTTGGTCAGCATGAATATAAACCTGAATTTCAAACAAACGGATTTAATAAGAATAGCGTGAATCAGAAAAAAATTGACAACCCCGATAGCTTAAACTTCATAAAGCAGCGATGACTTACTGCGCCGGAGGCGGTGGCGGCGCCGCTTTGGTGGCTCCACCGGCGTCCTCCCCTGCCTCAGAGAAGGAAGCCCCGTGGATGACGTCGGAGAAACCCCTTTTCGCGCCGCCCAGTGTGAAGCCGGCGACCACCACCCGTCCGTTGGAGCCGGGAAGGCCGAGCCGGAGCTCGGTATCGTTGACTCCCATGTAGTCGTGCTCCGTTGGCGGCGTCATGAAATGAAACTATACAAGGAAGATTGGAGACAGCTGCGTGAAGCAAAGCGAAGATGGAGGATAATGGTGAACAATGAATCGAATAGGAGAAACTAGAGGTGCGTGCGGTACATATTATGAATGCATATGCTGTGAAGTTTAAATGATACGTCGAGAGTGGGTGAGTGTTAGGAGAAGAGTACACGCACACCTTCCGACAAGGAATCTAATTTCCCGACAGGATGCCAGACAACTCCCAACTAAATATTTCTCAGCTACTGTTCTTCTCATCATTCAGAATCTATGACAGATACGTTGCCTCTTACCCCCAAACCCCAAAGGGGTCTCATTTATATTCACTTGATAAATTCAAATCTATCATTATCCGCCCGCATCTGAGTCAGTTCAGGAAACATGCTGTTAAATGACAACGAGAACGAACAAGTTTCTCGTGGGCATCGAGGGAGAAAGAATTGATGCTGCAGGCTATTCATCGACTTGTCTTGGAGCACAGGCTTTAGCAGTTTAATTGAGTCAACCAATAAGTCCAATCCGAGAAGTGTAGAACAGTAGACATCCTTACTTGACCTGTTTTATTGTAGTCAACTCATCGATGTGGGTTGTCCTGGTTTCGGGCAGCAGAGCATGGTCCGGTGACGCTCTTCAGGCTTCAGCTACAGTTCTATTGGTCCCTTCTTGTTGATTTACCTGTTCTGCAACACTCACGCAGAATAAAGCCACCAAAGATTCTATGTATATCAAAAATCAAACAAAAAACGCACATAAAAAGAGACGATCAGTATGTCACGGACAAATGTGAGAGTGATGGGACGACATATCCACCATTATGTCCCTTCAATTCCAAGGTCTTTTATGTCCAGTTGCCCAGGAAAAAGTTCCGATTCCAATTGTTGATACAGATTACATGGAAATTAAACAATCTTTTGTAGAACACAAATAGATCAACTTGAAAATGGGATGGTCGGTAATATCATACATAACACAAATATGATATGTTTTTTTTTTCCCTTTTAATATCCCTGGTGGCATAACTTGGAGGATACAGGTGCTTTCCTGGGTAGGTAGTTAGATATATAAGAATAGATGGTTCACTCGTAACGAGATTTATTTAAGAAAATAACCCCCTGGGTAGGTAGCTAGATAATTTGATGGAGCAAGCAAGTAATCTTCTTGATTATACTTGTGTGTATACTCCAGCATCAACCGCCGTAAATTAGTCAGTCTGATCATGGTTCTTGTTCTAGTAATTTCCTTATCTCTTTCTTGTTTACCTGGAGAATTTTGGAGGAGCCAAAAAGCAAAAGAAGACAAAGTACAGCTTGTTTTGGATATTCACACAAAAATAAAACCGCAAGGAACTCAATAGAGAGAATGCTAACCTTTCCCATAGCATTTCGAGGAAGAGAATCCCATAAGAACAGCTTTGTTGGTAGCTGAATGAATGCAAAGAGTATAAATCAATAAGAAATAGGCTGCATCTATTTAAAATCATAAGCTATAACACTAATCCTACTGCTGTATTATGGATCTATTCTAATTGGCAGATATGATTAAGTATAATCAACCAAGACTATAAATTAATCTTTATATGACTAACACCAAAAAGAAAACTGAAGACTTGCCATGTTTGGTACTCCGTAAACCCACCAAAGAAAGCTTATGAAATATTATTTGGACAAAAGAACAGACGAATTGTGAAGAAGAGGATTTTTACAATATAAATGCACTCAAAATGTCTTTTAGCTGTAAGCAACCTGTTCAATGCTTATGGCAGAGTAGACAGAAAATGCTAAGCGCTGCATTACTCAAGGACAAGTACCTTATATGGAGCTAGTTTCTCCTTGGCCCAATTACGTAGATCTTCTAGTGTAATAATTGGCTCTACTTCTTGCTCTGCGCTTCTCTTTGCATCTGTGTGTGGCACAATTACCGCACTAACAACTTCCCCGTAATCCTCATCAGGTAAGCCCAAAACACAACATTCTAACACAGCCTCATGCTGGAAAACAAAGCAGAAAACTAATGTTAGTGCAACAATACCAAGTTACGGAAGCTAGAAAAGCATTTATCCAATAAACACATCTTTGAATGAACAAGTAGTGTTACCTAAAAAAGGAAAAGGCACAATTGTTTACAAAGAAAGTACAACATAGGAAGGTGAATCAGATTTTAAAAAGTAAAGTCCCTTAAAAAGAGAGGCATCTCGAGTGACTAGAAATTTCCAAATTTTTGAAGCCAAAATATTGAAATAGCATTATATATATAAATCTTTGTTCAACATTCAAGTTGATGTGCTGCTAGATTCTTCATTTCGCCATCATTTTTTGGTCTTCCAGGCATCTTTTGGTAAATTATCTACATGATCTAAAATGTAGTTAGTTAATGTTTGTAATTCAATATCTCTCTCAGAGTGATGTCAAACTTTTACTGTCTCCTAATATCTTCACCACTCGTAGAGTAAAATACCAATAATTCAGTTTTCTCACCTATTTCTCTGCTCTTAGAGTAAATGTTGAATGTTATTATGCACTTTGTTTGTGATACTTTTATCTCTCTTCTTTGAATGAAATTTTAAAAGATAGGTTTTTCATATTCTTTTATCCTCTTTCTACTCTCTAGAGAACATTTCTCACCCTCCTCTTTGATATTTCATCTCTTGGAATAATATTGGATATTAGTCGCTCTCAATATAAACTCCTTGTCACAAGGAAAAGGTAATAGAACAAATATTTAACTAACTTTCTAAGCAACCTTTCACAGTTTGAAACTTCATAAATGACAATATCTTGCCGTATCTTTAGTTTGAGGGTGTTAAAAAGAAGATTTTGTCAACTCTTTCAAGATATATCAATTCAGTTAAGGTCTCTTTCAAAGATCATCACCAACTTCAGTCCAGACCATTGCATTGTTAAAGTTTCTCAACTATGGCACCAGTGTTGCATCTCTGTTATCTCCATCAAGTATTTTAATCAGTCTTATTTTATTATATTGAGATTTTTATGTTAGTGTTGATCCATGTTACATCTTAATGCGAGTGTCAAACTAATAGCAATATGTGGTTTTTTGAGTTATTGTAATGTCACACCCGAGTTTATAATCTCAGCATCAGAAACAATTATGGTCTGGCCAAGAATGATTTTGTGTTCGTGCTGACACGTGGCACTTATCAAGCGTGTACTCCGGGAAAAAGGCGGGACTCACATGGAAACATTGCAGCAATGGTAGAATAAGAACAAGGAGGATGAGGGACTAGGCTGGCAGCATAGTGGTGACCGCGACAAAAGAAGTGGAGGAGGCAGGAGGGTACTAGGAAGGACATTGGAAAAAAAACCAAAGAAAGAGTTGGAGATGCCAATGTTTAGTTCCGAGCACAACGATTCAACCATACATCAAGATTTTCAATACTGAGCCTCGTATAAATTATTATGTTATTTGGTGATATGTGAGAGCCAATATATATGAGTGCTATGTTCTTTTCTGATTGCAATGATATAAGTTTATCCAACACTTCTGTAACATATCATATAAACACAATAGCAATGTAACACTTTGATGATTTGAACTTAGAAGTACAAAAACACAAGATGTAGGAGATGGCGAGATGCATGATGCACTACAAAGGAAGATGGTTTATGTACATATCAAATGAAGCAAAATATTGTTATTCAAGATATGTAAGATTTACTTGCCTCTAAGAGAACTGCTTCAATCTCTAGTGCTGATAACTTATAACCACCAACTTTCATAATATCAGCATTAGTGCCTGGAAAGAGTATAAACGGATGTTGATCTTTACAGAAGGGTAGGCTTGGAGCTTCTCTTAGAAATATGCTATAACACTTTTCACTTGGCTTGCATGTCGTTGTTATCAATATGAAAAAAAAACTAGTTTTTCCTAAAACAACATTTTTTGTCAAGATTAACAAGCACTACTGGTTTACAGTTTACACTGCCCAAAGTGCTTCACAGGAAAATTTTCTTTAACATGGCACAAATGTCAATGAGAATTCAGCAAATTAACAGGTGGGAACAGGTTGAGAACATCAAGTTTATGCTTGAGACTGTCTATTACCATTCATGATGCGACGTCCAAGGATTTTTTCCTGGTATATGTGTCAAGAATGTAGTACTGAGACTGTATATTGACAAATGCAGCGTTTAGACTGCAATCCAGAATTATTTGACTTACTTCCACTGCATATTGACAAATGCAGCATTTAGAATGCAATTCAGAATTATCTTGACACCCTTTTCAAGCAAATAGTAATTTTTTTAAATGTGCAGTTAAGATAGGTAAGTAGCAAAATTGTTTTATATTTGGCATAAAATAGTGTTTCTTGATATTCATACCTATTATTCTCAATTAAACTATGGTTAGACAAAATATCTGCTGTTATTTGATAAAGCATGGCATCGTGATCCTCAGCTCCAAGAATATAGTGGATCAGAAGAAAAATCACAACTGGATTAAGTGCAAAACAGTGCCACTGATAAATATTCATTGGGCTTTTTCTCAACTTATGCTGCCAGTGTAGCATGGCTACATAACAAAGAGACAAAGGGCCAAGAGAAACTCATTCTTTTCATGGAATTTCTAGTGTATATGCCACTCCTTTCTTGTGATAAGAAATGATTACTCAAGAAGTAAGAAAGTGAGAAATAAAATTAAATGCATGAATCAATAACTTCTTACGTCCTAAAATTATGTAATATCCATCTTCATCAACTGTGACTGTATCTCCAGTTTTGAAGAATCCATCATCAATAAATGAATCCTTTGTTGCCTAAATCAAAAATGAGAAAAACAAAGGGCAAAGTCAATTACAGGCAAAGTATCTAAACTGTTAGCCAAGCTTATTGTTTGCTTTATTCAAAACTTCTACAAGAAAACATGATTAGTCATTACACTTTTAAGTAAACTCAATCTACAAGTTCAAATTTCCTTGGCTTAACATGGTGATAATTTACGTTCAGCAGGTGGCAACTTATAGTATAGCCTTCAACAAAAGATAAACTTCGACGAGATGTCCCCATGGAAAGATAGTGGATAGAAGAGAAAGAAAAGAGTAATTCTGGAGGCAAAAGAAAAGAACCACAGAAAGTTGTACAGAACATCCTCAAACTATGGTTTATTGAAGCAAACAGGTTTATGGATACTACTTGATTATTCATGTTCAATAGAGAATATTATTCACAATGAAGACATTAAGTAGCTCATAATATTTTCTGGTAATGGATACAAAACTGAAATGTAGTAAAAGAGCAAACTTCAATGACTTAAAATATGGTATTCCTAATAATTTGAGTTGTACCAGCAGCTCATATGAGATTAGGCAATCATGGATAATCTATGATAACTATATTACTTATCAGAATATGCACAAAAGAAATAACTAGCAGATTGCTTATAGTGGAACTGCATCTTTATCAGCAGGCATGAAAAACCAATATATTACTTTGATCAAAAGAAGAACTAAAACTGATCACACCTCAGGTTTTTTCCAGTATTCCTTGAACAGAGAGGGACTTCTTACACAAAGCTCTCCCACTTCCTTTGCACTAACAGGTTGACCATTTTCTGCAAGAATCTTGACCTAAACAGGAGCAACCAGAGTTACGCTCAAATTGTTTGGTATAATTTTCGTAAAAATATTATAACACTAGCCATAGTTAAGCAATATCTACTCAGCAGCTAGGCAAAAGCTAATTAAGCAGTAAAGTATTGCATAAGTCAGTAATTTTCATAACTAGGAGAGCACAACCAGGAGCAAACTGAAAAAGCGTAAGGAAAGTATAATCCGAATCATTGCAGAAAAGAGCTTGAATTGAAAGATAAACAGAACATATGTAAAGCAATATCTGCTATAGGGCTATAACTTTGAACAACTTTAAAACTAGGAACTCTGCTCAAACTTTGTCAAAAAGATACCATTCGTACAAGTTTACATCAAATTAAGTTAGATAATTTTTCCAATTGCAGTAAGCGAAGAGTTCCAATTCTGGCTCAAAAATTATAAACAGTAAGCAACTCTATAACCTTAATAGAACATGCATGGCATTCTTGTAATATAGTGAGGCATGAAGGACTTTAATGTCGGACCTAATATTTCACATACCTCAACCCGGGGAAGGGGTTTCCCAACAGTGCCTGCCTTTCGTGCACCATGCAAAGGATTGGATAGTGCCATGACAAACTACAAAGCACAACAATAATCAGTACAAACCATATTTCATACTTCTTGGCATTAATAAGCTTAGCGCAACTGACAGACTAAATCATCTTTTAAGGAGTCCAATAGTAGGGTGGAAGATACAAAGGGAGAATGGATATGGAAAAACCTCAGTCATTCCGTAGCGTTCTAGTAGACGATGACTTGTAATATCTTCCCATTGTTTCATAACAGGATATGGAAGCGCTGAAGAACCGCACATCTAGATGAAAAGTTGTGCAAACTCCCAATTGATATCACTGTTTTTATTCCAATTTAAAATAAACATGCGAACACAGAAAAGAGAAAAACTTATAGAAAACTTGATCTTGGAGTGTTTGTGTCTTCAAAGAGCAAACCTATATGAAAAAATCCAAATAAAAGGACCCAGGCAATCATACAATGTACCACAAGCACAAAATGAACTAAGCTATTCTAACATCCACGGTCTATTCTTTCTTTTAGAATCCAATTAATAATGCTAAAGTCTCAAAGCAAGAGATCTTATCTACATGCTTCTACTAAAAGGGAAGGTGAAAAAAAAACAAGAACGATCAGTAAGGACATGATTAACAAGCCATGCCGTGGGAACTGATTGGAACAGTACTAGAAACTATTAGTACCGAGGCATGAGAGTTTAGGGGTGTATGGAGAAGTCTTGTTCATTCAAGGCATGGAAACAAAATAGGTAAGTTGGGGTTTTATGTCGGAATTTTGAGTAATGCTAATAATTAAAATAATTAATTTATAAATAATAAGATAAATTTTTTGTTTTTGAGAATCATATGATTAAATTAAGTCACACATTTGCCTTAATTAATTTAATTACAACTTAATATGCTTAAATATAATTTTTAAATTAATTAACTAAAATTAATGAAATTAAATAAGATCGATTAAATCAGAATTAGATTAATTTATATTGACTTTGAGTATATTTTTAAATTTATTTAATTAAACAAATTTTAATTCAAAATGATTAAAACATGGATTAAACAATAATTTAAATCAGAAAATACATTAAATCAGCTTTAAATTTGATTTATTTAATTTAATCAATCAGGTTTTAATCATAGATTGATTTGCTTAAATTAAATCAGATTAATTTTAATTAGTCTAACTATAGTTAGATTATTTTAAATTGACTTTTAAATCTGATGTTATTAACTAAAATTAATTATCTTAATTAAAGTTGAGTTAATAAAAATCAAAATTGATTAAAATTGTAATCTTGTAATTTTCACAATATTTAATTCTTCCATAATGGCAATACATAAGTTTTTCAAGTTTCTTACTCTAATTCTAATGCCAATACTGATGCTGTCAATCAAGAACTGTCAAATATTGATTACCATACCTATCTTATTATGTTTACCACAGATGTCTAGTGTCATGACCAGGTTAGATTCACTACAACAGTACTATTCTACTTAATAGAATTTCAAGATTGGTACATGAAACATTGAGTTTACTAAGATTTCAAGATTATCAAACACTGAACTACTTTCATAAAATCACTTTATCAAAAAGTGTTTTTCCTAAATGCAATTTTTCAATGCAAATGCAATAAATCCAACAGTCTCGCATTAAAAAAATTTGTATGCATGAGTCACTTTAGGCAGATTCATAGCTTTTGCTTGCATTTACATTTGGCAAAAAATTATGCATTTTTCCATAAATTATCGAGTTCAGTAATTACATTTAAAAATTTTATAAAAAAGAGAAGAAAAAATTGCATCCTAATTCCTAATGGTAATCACTTTACCATTAGACGCAGTTGTTTGGCGGCAGAAGCAACTGCCTCTTGTTGATTAGGATTCATAGTTTTATATCCTTGCAGTAGCCTGGTATACATAGTTGGAACCTGAAAATCCACAATGCACATGAATATAGATATGCAAAAGACAGATTCTGAATCAGGCATATCACATGAGTTCATTGATTTTTTTTAAAAAAAGAGATTAAAATAAAGTTAGACACTCTTAAGTAAAGAAACTATACATTCTGTTGAAGGGAAATTTCTACCTCACATTTTGTTCACATACAGAATTTTTCTACCTCACATTTGTTCACATACAGAATTTCACAAGTTTCCTTAGGCCCTTTTGGTTGCTAAAGATATAGTACTGAAGATGTTTGCACTGAAGATATGACCTCATAGTAAAAATTGATCGTTTCGGGTTTCAGGCCAAAACATTACAATCAACAAAATGATACTTAATTTATAAAGTTCATCTACATGCCCTATCGTGTCATTAAGTCAAAATTACAACAGAATATAAGCCCAAGAACTAATTGCTCTTAAACAGCAGTAACTATTTCTTCCTTAGCATTGTTTTACCTTAACTTCAATCAAAGTTTGTTGTTCTCAGTAAAATTTGATCCGTCTAGTATTAGTTCTGACAATTTTTCAAGAATTTGAAAAATGTAACATTTTTTTAATCATATTCTTCAAAATATATGATTAGTTATGTACCCTTACCCCTGTAAAGACAGTAATTGCATCTTCTGCTGTGTTTCCATCTTTAGGGTATGAATCACACCATCTTTGCCACACACCTCGGACACTAAATTTTGGCATGAACTCAACCTGTAAATAAGAAAATAATACAAAAAGCATTTTAACAAGATAAGATGATCAACACACATTTTTTAACCTAGATTTCCAAAGAAAGAAGCTAAGCATCCATTACAAAGAGTTGTAACCAATCTTCATCACTACATCTAGTGTCTTGATTATATTGTGCTAGATGATACTACAGTTAAGCTATAGAAATGCTGGAATTGAATGAAATGTAGAATCTAGTGACCGTCGTAATGACAGAAAGGATTTTCAAGTTGACACCTACCACTGATCCTGCATAAAGAGGTGCAAATAAAGCATTGAAGAGACCATGCACATGTAAACTAAAGGTTAAGGAAGAAACAGAATGGTGAGCACATAAAACAATGAATGAACATGGTATACTCATCCAGTAATTTGATGCACTACGGATATTAAGGAAATCATAAAGAAAATATGTGTTTGATGCTTTGCATACAAGACTAAGCTGGAATTTGATGAACAAAATTTTCAAACCAAGTTTCGTATTATATCAACAGAAAATAGACAAAAATTTGGATATGGTGTAATGGCAGACAATGCAGAAATTGATCATGACATGTATACTCCCAAGCTTCAGTCAGAATTTGGACCTGAAAAAAGCCAAAAGGAAACAGTTAGTTTTGTCATGTAATAGAAATGGAAGGATAGATCATAACTGCCCGTACAACAGTCACTTCATTAAACTAGTTCAGTAAATCGTAAGAAAAAAATACTTCTAGAAAGAGCTGTTCACAACAGAAAGAAATAATAGCCACTAAAAGTATTGGTACTATGCTTGAAATAGAAAAATAATAATAGACGAGGTAAAGTTGTGAATGGTAAGCCAGTACCAATGCTATGGCGTGTAGTGTAAAACTTAGACTCTACAAACAAAATTGTGAACAAACTTCATTTAGTGAAGTTGATGTCCTGCTGCTTTTGTTCTGGTGAGGAGCCTAATAAATGTGTCCATAGAAATTAGGAGTAAACCAAGAAAGGGGGGAAAGAGACCAAAAAAATCAAGGTAAGAA
Source organism: Kaempferia galanga (assembly GCA_037974795.1). Lineage (NCBI taxonomy): Eukaryota > Viridiplantae > Streptophyta > Magnoliopsida > Zingiberales > Zingiberaceae > Kaempferia > Kaempferia galanga. The sequence continues at coordinate 536,581 of JBBPFP010000068.1, forward strand.
CATAAACATTATTTAGCCCATGAAGTAGAATTCCTGAAGCCACAAAAATGAATTAATATCACAAATAACACATCAACACATAATATTAAAGGGCAATGGAACTATAGGTGTTTACTACTAAAAAAAGGAACAATCAGTCATTTAATATACAGGAGTGTGAAGTATTCATATATCATAATCAGAATTATTGTACTTAACTAAACTCTGTAGTTAGTAAAAATGCACACTCTATTTCTTCCTTCTAACAAAATAAAATCAGCCATTCAGCTTCATGACTTGTATATGCCACATTTATATCTAACAATTAAATTCCTTAAAAATCAGAACTAAACTTTGCAGAAAGCAGTTATACAAAAAGCAATTTTCTTACTTGAGAAATTATGTTGTTGTGAGTGTGGACAACACCTTTAGGTTTACCAGTTGTACCACTTGTATAAAGAATCAGAGCAGGATCATCTCCTGTGAAATAAGAGTCAAGTGAACATGGAGAATTCAGAGCAAGTCTCAGAAACTATCTATAACATATGTTTGATAACATCTATAGATGTGGGGTCCATAAGAAAAGTATTAGTAAGCGTATCAGGGATTATACAAAAGAATATGGAAAAAGGCAACAAGAATATATAATCGTCTGGATAAAAGAAAAGGATGGACAGCAAGAAATTGAACCTTTCAGCAAGCTTGAATCCTCAATTTTCCTGATCAAGTCAGCAACCAAATTAGCAGCTGTTCCCCCTGAATATTTATTCAAAATATCTCTTGATGGCATACTGGCAATTGTTGGAAGTAGAGAAAGTTTAGCAGAGCATTTAGATGCCACATTCTCCATGATTCCTTGATGGTCTTGAGTGCTCAATATCATTGATACGTCCTGAAAAAGAGAACAAGTTAAAATTCTTATAGTAGCATCAATATGCAAAAAGGTATACAAAGAAAAGGAAAGAAATTGAGGGAGACAGAGAAGAGAATGTGAGATTAACATGTAGTTCACCTACATTAGAAGAAATTTGCACGAAGTCATTCAAGAATAACAAGTACTCTAAGATTTTAGGTCACTTGAGGTTTTGAGCATAATTAGGCCAAATTTTAGCAGACAATTCTTCTTCATTAATGTTATTAATATCAAACTATTGCACAACCATCACAGATTCACAACCCTACAATTCGGAAGTCAGATGCCATGTAACCAAGATGTCCATCTTTAGATTCTCAGAGACACATAAAATACAAATTAAATATTATTTATTTATAGTGTAGAAGACGCTAACTAAATTATTGTAAAAAAATTCTAGAATTTCCAGAAAAGTGGTCGATAGTTAAATACAAACAGAAGGGGTATGATACATACTGAATCATTCATGACATGCAAAAGCTCTGATTCTGGATAGTTAAGTGCAAGAGGAACTGCAACTCCTCCACTAAGCCATGTTCCAAAGATTGCTGCAACAAATTCAGCAGAAGGTTTAGCCACAATCCCCACCCGGCCACCATTAAGATACCTTGGACCATTAACAAATCCAATTGATTTTGCGCACTCTTCTTTTGCCTATATCAATCGTTAAACTTAAGCAAATATATTGAATAACAAGAACCAGAAATTCAAATACATTTGATATCAATTAAAAGGGCCCAGTACCCATTGGCTTTCATCTATGTCAGGAGACAAAATAGAAACCTTAATGATTTATACAAGCATAGGTGCAATCCATCGCAAGACACTTACATTTATGGTGCCTGCACCAAGCAATAAGTCTGAGATGTTTAAAGCAGAATCAATGAGTTGAACATAGCTATAGTTTTTCTGCTCAGCCCTTATAGCAGCACGTTCTTCGGTTGTAGAGACATGAGCAAGAATTGCTTTAACAGCCTCCATCAATGTATTAGATGATTTAGTAGTTCGATCTACACATAAGACAACATAAATCTTAGAAGTTACAACATATAAGAGGACATATTTCATCTGGTTAGTAAAGTTGATGATTAATTGACTCAAAGGTACCTTCACATACGATAATAGTAATGAATAAGATACGGCAAATGTTGTGTAAAGCACTCTGGTGTAGAAAAAAAAACTAAACTGAAACTGGACCAGTTGAGATTTTTTTTTAGATCAGTTGACGATTTCACTTACTATTTAAAAAAAATGCGCTTCTTTTTACTGATTTATGACTTATAAATTATCCAATTATTTACGTATTTCTTTAGCAGCTCTAACTTTGTCTGATTAGATATAAAGCTTCAATAACAATTGCAATGAATAAAAGTTAAACCAAAAGCTCCATCTCCACCCAGATAGGATCATACAAACTATGCAAAATGAAACATCAACCTAATCAAGACGAAAGAAGCTCAGTGAGTGCGTGAGAGAGAGGTCACCAAAGAACAGGCAAGATTGGGAGTGCAACGGCAAGAGGTTTCTAGATAGCAACGAAAGTGAGGGTGGTGGAAAGGAAGAAGAGAGACATGGTTGTAAGCTTTGAATAAGCTCGTGCAGCAACTACAAGTTTAGCACTAGCAGTGATCGTCCATCCAAAATTGTCTAATAACTAAATGGTGTAAACCTTCGTAGCAACTAACACAAAAGCTGGCAGTGATCATCCAACCACTTACTCTTCTGCCTATTCACCTCAATTGTCTACTGAACGCATGCTGTAAGATTATGACAAAGAAGTTTCTCTATAAGACTAATATTTTCTTTTCTTCGACTTGCATAATCGAGAATCCGAATGATCGAATGAATATATTTTGGAATCTCAGCCGTATAAGGATTTCGCTTTCTCTCTTTTTTTTGGTTAAAAAAAAGTTCTTTTGCTGGAGTGTGACATAAAGGTACTAAGTTATCACGTAAAAAGGCGAATTGTAAAATGCCTCGTTGGCTGTTCCGACTGTGATCGAATATTTGATAAGGCACGTCAACAAAAATCCCAATTTCTAAAACACCAACCAATATACTATTAACTCCATCCTCAAAAGGACAAAGATAGATCACGCAACGGACGCGCGAGAGACGAAACAGCCAACAACGCCGACCCTAATGAGAATCGAGAAGCTCGCAAAGCCCACAAACGGTTCTAGAAAGGAAAAACCCCAAAACTGATCAAGTGAGAGAGCGCACCGTAGAAGAGGCGAGATCGGGCGAGCCAAGGCGAAGCGATTCTAGGTCGTAAGGCGAGCGAGACGACGCGGCGAATAGGGAGACGAGATACAGGGTCAGAAGTCAAGCACAAAAGGAATCCCAGCGAAGCAGGAACAATAATCGTCCATCTACCAACTTCTCCACCCATTCATTTAGTCACCGAAAAAACAGTCTCATCCGGTGAAGGTCACGCCGCATTCAAAGTTCAAACCGCCGGAAATAAGAAAATGACAAAAGAGGTAAGAATGCCGGGCGTCATCTACTGGCCGCGTGTGTCGACACGCCAGATTCCGTGTTTTAATTTATGGGTAGGGTGTAATGTAATATGACTTGTAATGTAATCAACTTTATAATGTAATGTAATGTAATGTAATCGATATTACATTACTGTGTTTGGTAAAGTATTGAATGTAATCTTTGATTACAAG
>JBBPFP010000068.1:540244-555894 GCA_037974795.1 Kaempferia galanga
GCTAAGATACGAGGGTCTGGGACAACCTCTGACCAGTTAATAGGTCAGAGATTATCCCAAACTCTTATATCTTAGATCGAGTTATAAGTAAATTTTTCTGTACCCTTCGATCAGACCCGAATCAAGATTGATATCAGAGAAAGAAAGACCACCTAATTAATACAAATGGTTGAGTGAAGGGGTATGTCTTGGAAGACACTCAAGATTGACATCGGAGCCGAATCACCTCACTCACCCTCTCCCTCGAGGTGAAACGTCCTCCCACGAATCAGCCCTTGCCCCATCTCCACTCAATCATTAATTCTTCTACCTCTTATTTATTATTTCCTTAATTTTCCTAGTTCAAAATGGTTCGTTTTCCATTGCTATATCTTGGCCAAAGGTTTTGTCGACCTCGGGCCTAATTAAGTTCGAATTAATTAGCATTGGATATAAATATATGTGCTAATTAACCGTAGGCCACACATATCTGATTTTTCTAGCTCATTAATAGAAAACTCATAAAATTTGCATATCTGAAATTAATTATGCAGTGGCAAGGTGAAGCTTAAGGGACAAGCAAAGGAAGTCGCAGTTACTTGTTCAAGTATCTCTCCTCTCCCTTCCCTCCGTCTACAAATAGCTAGCCCTTGTTTTGTCTTTTCCTTTTCCCATTGAGTTTTCTCGAGCAGCATCTAGTGGATTATTAGAGAAGGAAGAGATAGAAGAAGGGTGGTGAACGAAATTACACAGTGAGAGAGGGCCGGGAGAAGAGGAGTACTGAAGAGAGACACAGCAGCTTTGGGAGGGACAAACTTCTTTCTTCTTTTCTTTTTCTTTTCGTCCCTCTCTCTCTGTATTTGTCTCTCTTTTTTTCCTTTAACCTCGTTGTTGGCTTCATTCGGTTATCATTCCTTTATCCTCCGGTGGACAAGGGAAACAGAAAGAGGAAATTTAGGCAAAACAAACATGAGATGGTGCAATCCGAGATGGAGAATATGGAGAGGATTATCAACAATTCAAGCTCTTCGAGTACGGTTCTGATGAGAACTACAGTTCTCACCACCTGCCCTTCTTGTGGCTACCGCATCCACTACGAGCCACGGCCACAGGTCTTCTTCTACTTCGACTTTTCTCTCGTGCATTTTTATTTTCTTCTCTTCTACGTAAAACTATATACGTATTAAACTGTTTCGTGTTGATTATTTTCAGGGTGGTGGAGGGGCGGCGGTGGAGGAGTTGGCGGGCCTGCCGGCGGGGTTGAAGTTTGACCCGACGGATCAGGAATTGCTGGAGCACTTGGAGAGCAAATCGAGGGTGGATCCGCTGAGGCTGGATCATCTCATCGACGAGTTCATCCCCACAATTGAAGGGGAGAATGGTATCTGCTACACCCACCCTGAGAAACTCCCCGGTAATGCTTAAATTTATTTATTAATCAGTCATAATTAAATTAAGCATTAGGAAAATTATGCTTTTATATTATTTTTTTTTACAAAAAATGGTCGATTATATTTCATTTTGATTAAATTTCAATTGCTTTCTGTTACTTTTTTTTTTCTTGGAGACTTGCTGGCCAAGATTGAGACCGAATCAAAAAAGAATGTTCACACGTAACGAAATCCACATTTGTTTAAATTTCTTTTGCAAAAAATTAATATCGATACGTACATTTATAGGCGTGAGAGAAGACGGCGTGGTGCGGCACTTCTTCCACCGGCCTTCGCGGGCGTACACGACGGGGACGCGGAAAAGGAGGAAGGTGGTGGTGGAAAGCACGGTGTCGGAGGCGCAGGGCAGCGAGACGCGGTGGCACAAGACCGGAAAGACGAGGCCGGTGTTCGCCGCCGGCGGGCGGATGAAGGGGTTCAAGAAGATCCTGGTCCTCTACACCAACTACGGCAAGCAGCGGAAGCCCCAGAAGACGAACTGGATCATGCACCAGTACCACCTCGGCGTCGACGAGGAGGAGAAGGACGGCGAGCTGGTGGTCTCCAAGGTCTTCTACCAGACCCAGCCCAGACAGTGCACAGCGGCCATGAAAGATGTCGACGTTAACGCAATCGAAGGCAAGCACAAGACTGTGATCAATGACGAGGATGATGAGAACGATGGCAGGGTTGATTATTATAGCCAGCAGCAGCCCTTGATGGCGTACAGTAACATTCAAGCCGCCCAAAGTCAAATGCTCCATGGCTAGCTAGCTTTCCCATGCATGGTGCTAGTGGGGCTTCCTTTCTTACTTGAATTAAGGGGAAACCCCAGGAAATTAAGAGAGCGAGAGAGAAGGTTTGTATATCGAGCAAGCATTCTTGTGATTAACTTCCATAATATGTTTGTATGACAATTTTAGATTTGTTTGTAATAGCTTTCTTTTATCCTTGAAGAAGCCGAAACCTGTAAGGTAAATGTCAAAAGAGCAGGATTGACTTTTGATTGAGTATACATGTATACGCCGCAAAGTCAACGCTATCAACTTGCATAAGCATGGACAGGGGATTGATCAGCTCCATGCATATTACAGCGCGGAAAAACTATTATTGACTTTGCATTTTCCAACATAATACTGCACAACTTGAATTATATATGTATATATATATATATAAACGATGTTCATTGATTCGGAAATGTTTTAAACTGATGCAACTGTTTAAAAATCAAAACCTCCCGGCCACTATATAAAAATCTCCATCAATTTTCTTGGAGGAACTTAAAGGATAATAATTGGAGCATGAGCCGAGTTAAATAGGATAGTCAGCAATGATGGAAGATGGCATAAATGAATAGAGCAAACTTGAGAGATAAGCAGTACCTTCACTGAAGCACTTACAAGATGCTACCAACATTACCTCTGAAGAAATTAGGACAAAGCATTAGGATATGCAAAATCGATAATGCAAACCCAATACTAGTTGCAAATCAACAAGCCTTCCGCAAGAATTGAGTTTCTGAGACCTCTGGAGATAAACATACAACTAGGACAAGAGACGATTATATAACAAGATCTGAACAAAAGCACTCGCTTGTACAAGAGACATGAGTACCACTACTATAATTAAGTTGATGTTACAAGCACCAGCTTGTAGTGCCATCTGATAATTTCATAAATGATAGTTGATAAGTAATGATATCCGAGTCCAGGGAAGGTCAGCGTGGACAGCTTGAGGCTAACCTTTTAATTACATTGAACCCGTGAGATGGCAAAGGATACTTTCTTTGGTTCCCAACTTCTATTTGATCTGAATACCTTGTAGAATTGTGTATGAGACTACTAGTTAAGTATTTTCTTAAGTGTACTAATTTATGGGAAAGGTATTCATTCAAAAGAGCATCCAGGTTGCTTACATATATATGACGCTGGCCTTAGTACCAAAGGCCAGTCGGTGTAGTTGGATAACTAGGAGAGAGGGAGGAGCGCAAGTGACAAAAAAGTGTGAATAATTTATGCTTCATGTCCATTTTTGTGATCCTTCCCCCTCTTCCTCCCTCCATGCTGTTGTGAAAAAATCAGTCTGGTTACATCAACAATGCTGTGCAACACGTACCAAAACCAGCAAAACGACATCCAGTCATCTGACAATCATATAACTGAAGATAGCAAAGTATCCAAAACTTGCGTGTTTGTACCAGGAAGATGATGAATTATCAGACCTTTTCAAGGGCATATCAAACATTCACTTTGGTAAACTCGATATATTTTTTTTTCAAAAAAAGGTGTTATACAGAATATGTTTGGGTATCAAAGAAAAGGCCACCTGAACAATTACACCTAAATATTTTCATGACAAATAATCAGTGGGAAACACGAGTCATGATCAAAATGGTGAAAAATTTGTGATAACTGATTGCAAGCAACAGACAACCAAATGCATTTTCTTAATCCAACTGTTGCTTATGGAGTAATATTGTCTGTACTACAGATGAGAGGCATAACTTTTCAAATTTGCAATGGAGTGGGATGCTTATCTGGGCGTCTAAAGGCATCAACACACCATCTTTAACAAAAAATTTTAAATCTTGTGCTAGCGAACCCATCTCAGAATTTGCTGTTCCAGCCTGACTACTGTTTCTTAAATGGACACACTCAACAGGTATAAATCCAATTTTCTCATAAAAACAGCCAGATGTCTCGTTGAGCATTTTGTCACTCCCATTCTGGCAGGCACAGGGTTCCCTTTCAGACGTACTCTGATTAATAGTTCTGCTAGAAGATTCATGGCACCTTCTAACTGTTGCTAAAATATTCGAACAACATGAAGCAAGAATGTCATGGACATCATCAACCCTTGATGAACGATCACTTGAATTCAAGGAATCAAAGAGTATACGGCGAATCAGCACAAACAATGTTTGCACACAACTGCCACAACAACAATACAGGCACGAAAACTCCAAGGAAGCTGAAAGGCTGCCATTTCTGTCAGGTGGCATACCCAATTGATCAGTAACAAACCCAGTTGTTGGTAAAATGTTTTCTAGACCATTCTGAGGATTCGTAACTCTCTCAGAGCAAGACGGAATCTCCTTGTCTGAGCTGTCAAAAACACGGACATTAGACAACGATGGACAATTGTTTTCTGTCCTCTGTGAAGCATTAGAATGATCTACATCATGATTTTTAAAAAATGGACTCTCAAATCCATTTGTTCTGTTTTCACTCACTGGTGCACTTGCAGATTCAGAGCTTAGATGCAAATTAGATGAAGAATTGTCTCTGACACAAACTTCGGAAGTAGATAATAGCTGAGGTGCTTTGATCAGATTATCATATTGAACAACCTTCACAAGTTCAGTAGGATTTTCTTTGATCAAAATAGCTTGAGATTCACAACATGTCGGATCAATTGGCATTCTTGATCCATTTTTTAGACTAGGTTTTTCATTTGACACAATATCCACCAATGCGTCATCTGGAATAGTTGTATTAATATTTAGAGGTCCTTTTTGAATCTCCGATGGTAAGCTGTAGAAAAAAGGAAGGGGATAAACCCAATGGATAAAACTCCATACATAAAGGATAGCTCGTAAAATTTCAATTGTTCAACAATAATAAAGATAGTTCAGTTAGATGAAAATTTTAATTTGAATAAAAATTTAGAGGGTAGGATATATAGCTAGCGATAATTATTATTCATTTATATATATATATATATATTTATTTATTTATTTATTTATTTATATATATATATATAATAGCAAGTTCTCAATTACCCAACTATTGAAACAAGGCCCCAATTACCTAACTATTTTATCAAGATTCAAGAATAAAGGGAACCCGTCCCCACGGGGTGCCTAGTTGGCTACAGGGTGACAGATTTGCTACAATGGACAGGATCAATTCCCGACGGGAGGGTGGCAGATTTGCTACAATGGACTGGATCAATTCCCAACGGGAGTATGCCCTCGGAGAAAAGCTATAGCGACTCAGTGATTTACCTCTCTTCATATACCCCCCCCTAATTACTTGATGATCGACTATAGCTGACTCAGTGGTTTACCTCTCTTCATATAACATGAGGATAGGTTGTGAGGGGTACCTAGAGTGAGTGTAATCACCTTTTACTTCAACAAAAAAATAAAGGGAACCCAATGAAAATTAATCACAGAAAAGTAGACATCTATTTATCAACTTAACATCCTGATTGCATGACAGCTAAGAAAATAACTAATTAATATATCTATACACGGTACACCAATGTATACAATCTGGGCATGTTTTGTCATGATTTAATTAACCTAACAAGAGTTACCAAGTCAGTCAAAAGAAACAAGAATAAGCACAGGTCGTCCTTAACATGGGTGTATAAGCTGAAAACAAGTTTGTCAAGCTATTAACAATAGGTTTTGCTAGGAATTATAACTTTAATAAACTTGATTTGATTTATTGCAAATAAAGAAAAAAAAGTAGAAGTAGAGATAGTTTTTTGAGAAATATGGAGGAATAACTGGTTAACATCGAAGGAAGCTTCTCATAATTTATTGATATCCTTTCTACAAAAGAAGTTACTGAAGCACATGGTTTCAAGTTATTTGATATAAAGTACAAGGCTAATAGTTATATGATAGAATGAAAGAGAATTCTAAATCATATTTGCTAAGAAGGAAGCTACATGTCACGGCCCATATAGTAGAGAGAATTTAGTCATTAAAACCCAAGGATTAGTCCAAAATGCTAAGTGTAAGTTAGTAAAAGCTTACTTGTCTTTGATTATAAAATCATCCTATTGATTCGCAATTCTCCAAATCAATGAGCTAAAATAAGGTCTCATATTATCTCCAGTTGAGGTTTGACACCCCTAGCAAGGTCTCTAACTCATAGCCTACAATCATCTATAATTAGTAGAGCTACACGATCACACAAGCAGTCTTTCCCTACACAAATTTGCTCTGACAATACTTGTCACAAGTCATATAGATAAAATTTTCCACTTAATCATTGACCCAAAATGTTTAAGTCCAAAATAGTAGCTCACCTTTCCAAGTTTATAAACCTATTTATTAGTGAAAATTCTCCATGCTGGATTGAGCTAGGATGTCACACTATTAGTGAAATTATTAATTAGAGATGATTTAAAATTTTAAGGAAAATATGAGGATGATATGTAAATGAAATCCAATCAATCGAGATACATGTTAGGGTTTTTAAGCTATGCATTTTATAAAAATTCTCTCTGATATTATTGGCTTCCCAAGATGTGCATATGATTCAAATAAAGCAACTCTGCGGGTAGAAGAAGGATTCATACGAATCATGGATCAAGGTAGGCTTTTCCCAACTCCTTAGATGGTGCATGTGCTATAGTTCTTTTTCTCAAGTCTCATAATTTTGGCTAAAGAATGAATTTATTTGCAATTATTCTCTTGACAATTCCAGTGAATTATTTTCTTTCAAATCTTCTTTAAATCATATCTGATTTCCATTTATTCCCATAACATTTTGGTTAATCATTATCATGCCTTGAAATCTTCATTCTCTTATTCTTGTTTCAGATTATGCTTAGGATATAAGACGGTAATTAGTGATATAAAACACCCTCAAAATTATGGATTCCTACATTAATCCATATTAGGATCAGAGTTGTAATATGTAGCATTGGCAAGATTAGCCATCCTTATGATGATTACGTGTGAACACCTTTAAAAGAGTGGGAGAGTTACGTCAGCCACTCGTACCTTATGTGTGCATTCAATATTCTTGTCCTTGTTTAATTTCATCTTGTTTTTTTTTTTCAATAAACCTTCACTGTTTCAGCCTTGACTCATGGAAACCCTACTAACTTGGTACTGATACCATGTTACTTATATCTTTTATTATGGTTGATGATTTAGCAATCCAGTAACTAAGAAGAGTTTTATCTTTAGAAGCTTCTATTACTTTTATTTAGATTTATGAATTAGGATATATGTAATAAATAGCCAATGGATATATCTGAGGCAATGTAATGACTTTTAATTCTGATTTAAATTATATTTTAACATGCCCTAGAATGTCTTCACCATTATGTAATAGTGGCAATACTTGACATCCTAGTGAACAAAGTATTAGGTTTATTCAGTGCGACAGTTTTCATGCTTAATTGATGAGGCTGTTATAACTTAATTTTTTTGTTGAGAAACAATTTTCACAATCAGCAAAATTAATTAATCAAAGGAACGTGTATAATTGGTGGCAGTGCATGAAGTAGGCATACAACTACACAAGCATTGAAGATCAAACAAAATGCATGCACAGGAAATGAGAAATTACCTACGAAAAGTGTAAGCCCAGCAATTAACAATATCCTCCAAATAAGCCACCTGCGAAAGAATTCGAAAATAACGAAATGCATCTTTCCCCTCTGAAATCCTGGTACGAATCTGTTCCACTAAGAGTTTTAAAACTCTACTGACTTCAGAAGAAACTTCTCTAACTGATGTGTAGATACCATGGTAAGCCAACAAACCTACTGCTATTAGTCCTCTGACTGTACCAGATAATTCCCTGTCTTTTATACTGCTACCTCCTTCAGAAACTAGCTTCTCTGGTATGCTGCATGCATTCACCAAACATGAATTGAATGGCCAATGCTTCCAAGGACCATTTATATCAGCACAAGGACCTTCTTTCAATTTTGAGGTGACCCAACAAAGCTCTGCAAAATGAGGGTAACGCAATATTTGGTAGCCAAATGTGGTGATTCCTAACATGGAACCACCCTTCACACTTTTACTGAGAGTTTTTACGACTGAGTCTTGACAGCCATTGTGCTTAACGTCAGTGATCCCATGACCTATTTTAGGTGGCAGGGGCAGTGCCTGATCATCTCCTAAATTTTGCTGCTTTTGATTATCCATCAAGGAAGCCTCGCCAATAGTAGCTATCTGCTCAGTATCCTTCTGTTCGTTAGATACAGGAACTATTTCTTTTGCATCTATGCATTGCATTTGTGATTCTGAAACTTCGGGAATTTGAAAGGTTTTATAAGAATTAAGATGGTTATCCATATGAGTATATTGATGCACCAACTGGATATAATTCTGAAGCAGATTTTCAACTAATTTTGCTGCACATAAACTGACTAACAGTTCAAGGCTGAAATTTCCATCTACATCAACTGAAAAACGTGGAATAGCATGTTGTGAGGGAACCAAACTAGGACCAAGTGATACATGATTTGTAAAGAATTTCCTTATTCCAAGAGGAAGATCATGGGTAGGCATTTCACACGTGGCCTGTTAAATAAAGGCCATCACAAAGGGATTAGAGATTTGAATAGATAACAAGAATAATGAGGCAAGCACCCTTATCAGAAAAAAAGGCATTAAGGTAAGTAAAAAAAAGTTCCCTAAATTATCTACAAGTTGCAGAAGTCATTCTGACTATGGTAAAAGAAATCCATATAAAGCAATCATGTAATAAAAGTCATGATCATGTGAAAGTGATGTCCAGAAGTAAAAAGAATTTATAAGGTTAAGATCTTTTAAAACATCTAGGTTGTCTTTCAGAGAAATGAATCAATTCTTGCATATTGAGAATTAATCTGAAACAGTACATACTATATAGGAGAACCATAGGTCTAAAGCACCAATAAAATTGTTGCTGAATAAAGTACAATGAAAGACAAAACAAAAGATTAAGGTGTTTGAATGCGGGCAAAAGTCAAAAGACTCCATAGCATTGTAGAAACAGAGTTGAATCAAAAGACTTACTGGATTATGATAATGAAAACTAGTATAAGATCAAATCAAAAAGCTGTTTGGCCAGTGTGCTAGTCTGACCTGTAGCCAACTCTCATTAAAATACAAACACACACAGAGAAAACCATACATAGAGATACTAATAGCATATAAACATAAAATAAATTTTCCAAATAACAAATGCACGGTTGGAGAATCAGTTTGTTAGCTGATATTTTAAACCACGATTGAGATATTAAACTAAGATTTGAAAAGCAGACACCAGGTTTGAACTGTAAAAGATATAAGATCTTAGCAACCTGAATCAGATCTCTTTCTTACCATGATGATTAAAGATGCAGGTGCTGTCAAGGAGTCCACCTGCTCAATAAATAGATTCCATGCTTCTGAAGCAACTCTGACCGCACCGTTGACCTCTGAAACAGTAGACACATGGCAAGTATCTAGATAGGTTTCAGTAGACTCAGTGGACTCAATTGCCCAGAGATCAATTCTAGGCATATAAATCATGCATCTTCCACCATTCATGCATTTCACTGTTTAAGAACATGTAAGCAATGTCAATGTTTAGAACTTGCTAAACAATCAATCCCCAAATGAATAGAACTAATACACCCATCTTCAAAAGTGGCAGACAAGTCACATTTAAATGAAGAGTATTCCCATGCAGAAAAAAGTGGACATAGAGAAGAAACTAATCACCAGATAACAAATAATAACACCTCAGCTTTAAATAGGTTATTTCCCATAACATGGGCAGGAAGAGTTGGGGAACAAATGCAGTCCTATTGAGATTTCTACTTTTGAAGACAACATCCATAGTCTGGGGAATGGGGAGTGCAGATGCATCATAATAAAAAGTAGTGGGAAGGTTTGGAAACAAATACCAGCTCGTGGAGTTGTAAGAATTAACAACAAAAATCGAGCAAAAATCACATGATAAGTATTAATTGCCTACAACAAGCTTGACTCATTAGTTATGTGCAGAAGAAAAATGTTAAAATCTCTCCATATTATAATTAGATAACTTGGAATGAAAACGTACAAAGAGTTTGAGTCAATCCACGAACAATATCTCCATGTCCTTCCTGTGACATAGTAGCCAGATTAATCTTTTGAATTTCTAAATGACCATTGAATCCATGAAGGAGAGCACTAGCCAAATGTTGCTGGCCAGACCTTGGCAATCCAGCAATCAAAGCTCGAAATCCATGTGATTTTCCTAATTCAACAGAATTTTGTCTCAACATGTCCGATGGTTTAAGCATATCTGAATCAACAAGATGGCAATCTTTAGCATGGTCATCCAGTGCATAAGATGGATCATTTCCTGATCCACTAACTACCAGGCCGTAGCGACAAAATATTCTCCCAATCATGTTCGCAACAGATTGTTGGTTAATCAAAGAATCTAGATGAGACCACCAAGAGCTAGTGTTAATTCTTGCCAGTTCAAGAGCAGAAATGATGATACTTTTTATTGATTCTGATGCCTTCAGTAATGCAGGAGGTAGCCAGATTCCCTCATCTACATAAAATGAAATTACAAGCTTTGACAGTGGTTTCAGAAGACATGGAACAAGATGAGAGTGGAGAGGTGAAGAGGCTACATCATTTGCTGCCATCCCAGCTTCTCTACGTGAACATGGAGGAGGAGCAGCTGCAAGAGCTGCCAACCAATCCCTTTCCTCAACCTTAAATGAAGGAAGGGAAGGAAGTTTTCCATCACCAGACCATTTTTCAGCAGAAGACAACAGTTCTTGAAATGCACAACTTCTTTTCAAGGCATTCATTGCTGCTTGGGTGCATAGTGCCTGCAAATCAGCGCCAGCATAACCAGCAGTTTGATTTGCAATCCAAGAAAGAAGAGGTTCAGATACAGGGTTAGGCCAATTCTTTGTGTGAAGTGAAAGAATAGCAGATCTATCCTTCAATTTAGGAAGTGGAAAATATATTTCACGATCAAACCTACCAGGCCTCCTAAGAGCAGGATCAACAGAGTCAGGACGATTAGTTGCGCCTATTACAATAACTGAACCTCGAGATTTTAAACCATCTAGCAAGGAGAGTAAGGTAGAAACAACTGAATTATGGGTTTGATCTTGATGCCTAGAACGACATGGAGCTAAACCATCAATCTCATCAAAAAAAATGATAGATGGCTGAGATCTCTCAGCTACTTGAAAAAGAAGTCTTAGTTGTCTCTCTGCATCGCCAACATACTTACCCAAACAATCAGCACCTTTGCGTGCAAAATAAGCAATCCGCTTATCTCCACGTGAACATGCACCAATCAGAGCTCTAACTACAAGTGTTTTACCAGTACCAGGATAACCATGCAATAGAACACCCCTAGGAGGTGTAAGGCCTAAACTACTGAACATTTCAGGATAGAGAAGAGGTAATATAACTACTTCTTTCATGCAATTGATGACATCTTGCAGGCCGGCAACAGATTCCCAACCTTGGAACAACTTTTCATCCCCACAAGAACCCCCAATGTATACAGGTGCAATTCTTAAGAGGTCTCGATGAAGCCTCCTGCCTTCGCGTTTCAAGAACTCCTCATCTTCTCCACAATTTTCTAACCATTTCTCTTCAGCCTCCAAGTCCTTTCTGCATGCATCATGTGCACGCCTTCTCATATCTAACTTCAACTTCCTCAATTTTATTTTCTTAATTTGCTGAGCACGCTCAGTGCCACGAGGTTGGAAGAGATGCCTGTGATCAGGGCATGCTATGAGAAATTTGCGATGATCAAATATACAACCTTCAGCACGGCTGCAAGGCTGTAAAGGTAAGGAAGAAAAATATCATATAAGATAAAGGAAGCATAGAATCAAGAATACTGGGAAGAGGAAAATCAAAAGATTTCTTTGAGAACAATTATATAACCAGATGATAAGTTTTAGGACATCGGTCAACACGACAACCAATGGTTGCACCAGGTCTCCCACAACGACTGCATTTCAGTGCC
Organism: Kaempferia galanga; assembly: GCA_037974795.1. Classification (NCBI taxonomy): domain Eukaryota; kingdom Viridiplantae; phylum Streptophyta; class Magnoliopsida; order Zingiberales; family Zingiberaceae; genus Kaempferia; species Kaempferia galanga. The sequence goes on from JBBPFP010000068.1 coordinate 552,378, forward strand.
CTTCCCCTATAAAGGGCTGCTCTAACATTCTTCAGGCAGCCCAAGCCAGCAAAATAAACCTGGAAAAGCAACCATGCATGCAATAAATTCAAGGTTTGCATTTAAGGCAAAATAATCAAAAGGATCAAAATTGATTTCTATGCCATTATGTTCTCATAATTGTGGCCATAAATAAAGTTCGTGAAAAGAGTCGGAAGACAAATATGCATAAGAGTTACACTGCTGAAAGAACATGATGTTAGCAGTTGTAGAAAAAGAAAGAACATGAAGTAATTGTGTTTCCATATGCCAACAAAATATAAACTCTTTGAGATTTTGAAATTTCAAATACCAAACATCCAAAATACAAATATTAATCCTGCTGTATTGGTAATTGTCACTTCAGCTAACGTTTTCCCTATAATTATTGATGGGTATTCAGCAAGAGCAGAAGAATAAAAAAGGAAACAGGAATACAATTTAAAAGCAATATGCTTCAATTACTGAAGATCCAATCCAAATCATGAATCTAATGAGATAAAACTTGAGAGAAGTTTTAAACAAGTCATCTAACAAGAAATGAAGCACAGAATATAAATACATAGTATATATAAGAATCACATAAAATAATCCATGTTCAATGGCATAAAGAAACAACACATGTATCATCCTAACTACCAAGCACTAACATAGTAAGCTACAATTTATTGTCAACGTAACTTACAGGAAACAACCTCAATAACATGGACCTGAAACATAAGTCATGTCAAATACTAACTACAGAGAATGAGAAAGTGAAGAGTGGCAACTTGAACTCAGGACAAGCACAACTTTTGCACTTAAAAATCAAATATCATTTATAAGAAAACAGCAGAACCAACACAATTGTTTTTTATTTTGAGAGAAAGGACCTAGAGGTTTGCCTGGATTCAGAAATGAAAAGCAAGAATGAGCCCCAAAACCAACACTACATCAGCTACAAGAATTAGGTATAAGAACTATAAATGGAAGATATGTGTGTAGACCCTGCATGTTCACTCAGAAAGGCAGAAAAGCATAAGACAAAACTTAAGGACAAAGGTCATTAGAAATTGTCCACCATAAAGCTACCACTGAGAGAATAACGACTATGAGATGGACAAGAAAATTAAGAAATAGATTTCATAGCTGGTACAACTACCAATCAAGAAATCAAGAAACAAATATTTGAATTTACAGTCAAATAGTATAAGAGAAGAAACAGTAGCATAGATAGGCAGAATACCTCTGGACTCCAAACTGCACAATGTTGATGAACCCAAATGCGAGGAATGCCAAAACGATCATTGATGGGGCCTAAAATCCTGCCAAGCCATTCTGGTTCATCTCCAAACCCATCCCAAATGTCATAGTTTGGATCATCCGAAGCTGAAGATCCTGCATAGGCCTCATTATCACTACCAGAAGATTCTTGAACAAGTCTTTTTGGTGGCTTCCCATCAGTACCACCCCCACACAACCCACACCTTCTACCCTCCTTTATGTGCTTCCTTGCTTGATTTTCTTCTGTGACGGATGCCCTAAAACTAGCTTCCTCTATGATGCTCTTAGTCTCGATAGCCTTGCCGTTCATATGCTCACCCAGAGTGATGGTTTCCTGATTTTCAGGGCTAACATCCACTGGTTGCTGATCTGGGATTACCCTTCTTTCTTCAGATTGTTGAACATTTACTTCCTCGTCAACATTTGTGCACTCCGTGTTCTCTTTAACTGCCTCGGATGACAGACAAATCTCAATTCCATTATTTGGATTGATGAGTATTTGTGAATCTGTGACAGTTTTGGTGTCCTCTTCCTGGTTCGCTTTCTCACCATTATCCCCTACATCATTGGAAGGCAAACTCTCATCTTCACACCTACTTTCTTCACCAATCACATCTTCATCATCACTCGAAACCTTTCTTCTCTTCCTCCTACTAGATACTCTTTCCTGTGAATCAAATCCACTCTCAATCGATGCCTGCTTAGCTGATTCATTTTCTTTTCTCATAGAATCATCCCGAAAATAACCTGAACCTCTTTTTCGTTTCCCAACCCTAGATCGAAGTCGTGATTTCCAGTCCTCTAATTGCTCCTCTGAAGTCTTTTCTTCGTCAAGAAGGGGAGGTGCGTTTTTTGATGAAGCAGAAACCGAGTGAGGTTCTTTCCGACCATCCTGATCACCACCTCTTCCCCACCCCTTCCTTCGACCTCTACCAACACCAGATCTGGTCGAATCATGCAGACCCTGCTTTTTACTCTGGCGACGGGGAGGAGGAGAAGCATCGAGAATGATAGGTGCACGCCGGACGCGAGAACTGCGGCGGATTCCATCGCCTTCTTCCACGGGCGACCCTGGGCGAGGGAGAATAAGGCCAGGACCGTCTACGATTGAATCAAGTCTCTTATGCCTCTTCTTTCCAAGGGATCCCTTCGGCCGTCCCTTGCGCCTCTTACCTCCGCCTGCCAGCGAAGTGCCTGGCGCCGCAGCGGGTGACGACGGCATCAGGGAAGCAATGGAAAGCGGGATGATCGAGGAGTTTCAATAGCCGTGCAGATGCTGCAGCATAAAGTGCAGACGACGAGAGAAGAAAAAGAGGAACTGAAAGAAGAAGCGAGGGTTGCCCATATGCTTCAGTGTGAATCGCCGGCGCTGGAGGGCGTTTTCGAGGAGTTGTGGAAACTGATTAATTCTGAAAATTATTACTATTATTATTGTCAATATTTTACATATTTCTATGATTATTTCCTTAATTTTTTAAAAGTGAGTTTTTTTGGGACAATGTTTTTGAAGTTTTTTCGTTGATGAATAATAAATTAATTGAATACAAATTATGTTTATTATAATCAGACTTATATGGTATTTACTATTTTGATCCATGCCTTCAATCAGATGGGATATCTTGTCACAATTTCTAATCCTTCCGATTTTTATTAGGAAGGTCGTTATTTCATACCAAGAGAAATTATTATGTAAATTTTTAATCTGATCTAATGACCTTCTAATATGGAGGGAAAGGAATTAGAGATTATGAGTCAGAGAATCTGTTCTCTACCTTCAATTGCACCTGAAAATTCACTATTATTTTTCTAATAATATAATTTTACTTTAATTTATAAATAATACCCAACAAGCCTTACCGGTACATGTGTAATCGAATAGAATAGAGTCGACCAATAAAAACACATGCTTAGTTCGATTCATTTTTTCCTTTTGTAAAATACAATTAGCATAGTAATAATAAAAATAACCTTTTAAAATATAATTAAATAATATCTAATACGTATGAGTAAGTTTGATAGTTAAAATTATTTGATCTCAATTTTTTAGATCGAATTGACATCTAAGGTTAGGGGTGAGTAAAAGTTCGGATAAACTGAATTAACCGAACAAATCGACCCAACTTTAAAGTTCGGTTCGGTTTGTTCGGAAGTTCGGTTTTGGCCCTTTAAAAACATCGGTTAGTTCGGTCGATTCGGTTCGGGTTCGGTTTTAAAATCTAAAGTTCGGTTAAACCGA
>JBBPFP010000068.1:564596-575635 GCA_037974795.1 Kaempferia galanga
GGCGAGAATCATTATCCTTTTTTTAATGATTCTACAGGAACAGACTCACCGTCTTGTGTAGCGAGGGGGTAATCCGATGCGCTGAGATTGATGAACCAATCCCAGTTCTTCCCCATCTTGAGCAATATGGCACAAGCATGGAGCGTGTTGGCGACCATCGTCGGGCCTCTGTAAGTGACCATGTTGGCTTTCTCGATGACGCGCACGTTGTCGACGGCCGCAAAGACAGCGTCCCTGGCGACGCGCGCGGAGAGCTCGCGCCGCTCCCCCACCGGCGACTCCAGATCGAGGTGCACGACGTAGAGGTTGTGGGGATGGTACGTCGCCCGCAGCGTGCGCCAGAGGCGGTCTAGGTCGCCCTTCGACCCGGATATCAGGTAGGCGAGTCGAGGAAGCGCCGGGGACGGGGGAGGAGCCGCCGCGGGTGCGGCGTGGACGACGACGAACATGGTGCGGAAGGAGGAGATGATGCTGAGGTTGGAGGAGATGACGGCGACGACGAGGAGGGCCGAGATCAGAAACAGCAGCCACGCCCAGCGCTTCTCCATCGGAAATTGGCCTTTTGCCCTCGTTAACTCCATCGAATCAGAAATAAATGCAATCTCCGGCGCTTCTTCTAAATCAGTAATCTTTCGATCGATTCGACGAGTGTTTCTCACCAAAACCAAAACCAAAAAAAAACGCGAGCGGACTCGCGAGGATCACAAATCGTGCGGCGATCGCACTCTATAAGAACACGATGAATTCGTGAGAATTAGAACGTGGCAATCGAAAAGAGAGAAATCGAAATAATGAAGAAGAAGAAGAAGAAGAGGACGACGATAAATAAACTGGATCCTCCCTTTCCTCAAATATACCGGATTCATTTCATGTCCAGGAAAAGAGGATGAATAAATACATAAAATAAAAAGGAATTATTTGAATTGCCAACACAAATTTGATGATAAGATTAAAGAAAGTTTATCTGGCCGGTGAGACTCAATTGCAATTGCGCCACTAACGTGAATTTTCTAATTTTGAATATCGAAAAACAAATTATTTGGACGTGCGGAATCAAACGTATTTGAATATTTAGTATTTATCTTAAATATGATCGATAAAGATACTTTGGGAGTGGAAATGCATTACCGCAAGTGGGAATGTGAGGAATATTTAATTGCCTAGAATTCAATCTTTTTATTATTTGACCGATAAAACATAGACAGTTAATTCCTTTTATAAATAACCATGATATTTAATAAAGATAAAATAAAATGTTTCAATTCAAAATTAGTAAATGTTGTGAGATTATAAATAATAAATTAACTACTTTAAATTTAATTACTATTTATATATAATTTAATTAATATAGTATACATATAAGATAGGTATTTGAGTTGATAATTTTTAGATTTTGTAAAAAACAAAATTTAAATTTGAAATATAGTCCGAGTCAAAACCTCAGAAATATCTAAATTTTCACAGTAGCATTAATGGCATGTATTCATCAACAATGCTCGAGTCTTTTTAAGGACTTGACGCTTCATTTGAATTTAAAAAATATTTAAAAAACAAAAATTTATTTATAGTTTCTCCAGAATTACGACGTCTCACAGGAAAACGATATAATCACACTCGCATTTCACAGCAATGAAAGAGGACGAGAGACATTACACCGAGCATTTATTTTCAACGTACAGTGACGAGCTTACTCTTCGTCCATGTCATCCACCTCCTCGTCTTGCAGCACCCTCATCTTCTTCACAGCTTGAGCAGCATCTGTTTTGGGTGCGCCATCAGGAATTTCTATAAGGATATCAGACTTCTGCCCGGTTGTGGCGTTAACGAGTCCCCCGTTCTTCTCCACTCTGTAGACCAATTCTTTTTTCTTTTTATCGGCGTCAACGTAGACAGTTGTGTTTTCATCAATCTCCCCCTTTATCAGCATTCTGGATAGTTGAGTCACGACTTTCTTCTCTAGCCATCTTCTAATCGGTCTTGCACCATATACCTGGAGTAAGTCAGGAGATTCTATTAGCTCACAGGCTTCTTGGTTGATCACTGAAATAGACACAATCGGCAAATATGTACTTACTGGATCATAAGACTCCGACAACACTATGTCCAAAGCCACATCAGTCACTGCCAACGCAACGCCCCTCTCCGCTAGCCGAAGAGCAACGTCTTTCATTTGGAGTCTAGCCACCTTCCTCAATTGCTCGTGCGTTAGCGGATCAAAGATAACTATTTCATCGAGTCTATTCAGCAGCTCAGGCCTAAAATGTCTCTTCACCTGCACAATCAAGATTTCATAATGATGGTTAGATTCATGGAATTATTTAACATTGGGATGAAGACAGAAAATAAAAATGAAAATGTTTAAGGTACCTCTAACAGAACACGCTCACGAGCCTTCTGCATTGAAGATTCACCGACTAGTCCAGCAAGAAGATGTTCAGCACCAAGGTTAGAAGTCATGATAATAACAGTGTTTGTAAAGTCCACGGTCCTCCCTTGTCCATCGGTTAATCTACCATCATCAAGAACTTGGAGAAGGGTGTTGAAGACGGCAATGTGAGCCTTCTCCACTTCGTCAAAGAGGATAACACTATATGGTCTGCGTCTCACCGCTTCAGTCAGTTGCCCACCCTCTTCATGGCCAACATACCTAAAATCAAATAAAAAAGAAACCAATTTAGCATCATCAAGATACTAACGAAGCAATATAAGCAAATAACAATGAAGAAGCTACACATACCCTGGTGGAGCACCAATCAAGCGTGACACAGAGTGTTGCTCCATGTATTCTGACATATCGATGCGAACAAGCAGGTTCTCATCATCAAATAGTTGCTCCGCTAGAGCCTTGGCTAATTCTGTTTTACCCACGCCAGTTGGACCAAGGAAAAGGAATGAACCAGTTGGTTGTTGTGGGCGACCTAGACCAGCTCTAGACCGAAGCACTGCCTCTGCGACTGCATCGACCGCCTGATTTTGGCCAACCACTCTCTTGTGCAATCTTTCAGCAAGGCCAATTAGCCTTTCCTTCTCGTTTTGCCCAAGCCTGGTCACTGGTATTCCTGTCCATCGACTGACCACCTTTCCAAGGCAACAAAAACTCTCAGCAAAAGGGATCATGGATAACCACAATGTTAAGCAATTGAACTTTGAAATCATACCTCTGCAATTTGCTCAGGCCCAACAGTCTCGGTCAGCATCAAATTCTCAGTGGTGTCTCCCTCAAGCTTTGCTATAGCATTGTCAACGTTTTGCAAGTCATAATACTTTATATCTGCAGCACGAGCCAAATCCATCCTGCGTTCAGCTTCCTGCATAGTGTATAGTAGTTCTTCCCGACGTTGCTTCAACCTTCGAATCTCATCAATTCTATCTTTCTCCTTCTTGTACTTCATAATTAATGGTTGCAACTTGTCCCTCAAATCATCCAACTCTTTCTTAACCTGTATTGAGTTGAAGAACACATGTAAGATAATATGCCACATAGTGAATAAGAAGTCATTCTTAAGGTCCACGGTGCTATTGGTATTCACCTCTACTAGCCTTGCTTTGCTAGCTTTGTCCTTCTCTTTCTCGAGAGCATGCAATTCAACTTCTAACTGAATCCTTCTCCTCTCCAAATTATCAATCTCCTCTGGCTGACTATCAAGTTGTACCCTCACATTTGCACAAGCTTCGTCAACCAAGTCGATTGCCTTATCAGGAAGGTGTCGGCCTATCAAAAGCATTAAGACAACACTCAGATGGCTACCACGGCAAGATGTTAATTTCTTTCTACCAAGAACATTTCACAATTCGGTATATAAACTGAACACAAAAGACTCCAACGAAGATCCTAATCAAGTTACAATGTTGCAAAGTGCACGATGCTCCAGGTCTAGAAGCTTTAAAAATATTAGCAATTAGGTTCTCTACTGCCTAAGACAATTCAAATTTGCCCAAGCTGCTATTTTGTTGATTCAAGTAGTTCTCATAAGCTTAACAGCAGTACTAGTTAATTTGTCTAAGTTCCTCTATCGGTTTGAAACATTAGAAGACTATATAGAAAACACGATTTTCATTCTGACTGCAATAGAACAATTCATAACCCTAAACTATAGTATTCCTACTAACCCAAACGCGCAATCAGATCAGAAATTAGCTAAATTGCTCATTGTTTTAATCAAGAAAAAGGTGTTCGATGAACAGTCTATGGCTTAGAGAAAAATTTTAGAAACATACCAGTTATGTATCGGCTGGAGAGCTGAGCCGCAATCACAAGAGCCCTGTCCTGGATTCGAACACCATGATGCCCTTCGTACCTCTCTTTAAGACCACGCAGAATGCTGATGGTATCGGGAACGCTAGGCTCAGCAACATACACTTGCTGGAATCGACGCTCAAATGCGGCATCTTTCTCGACATATTTCCTGTACTCCTCTAACGTGGTTGCTCCGATACAACGCAATTGACCTCTGGCGAGCATTGGTTTGAAGAGATTCGCAGCGTCCATAGAGCCCTCAGTGCGCCCGGCGCCGAGCACGAGGTGGATTTCATCGATGAACAGAATTACTTTTCCATTGGCCTCTTCCACTTCCTTGAGAACTGCCTTCAGGCGCTCCTCGAACTCCCCACGGTACTTGGCACCCGCAACAAGTGCGCCCATGTCGAGCGCCACTAGATGAACGTCCAGCAGATTGCTCGGTACATCGCCCCTTAGGATTCGCTGTGCAAGGCCTTCAACGACGGCCGTCTTACCGACACCGGGCTCGCCAATAAGGACGGGATTGTTCTTTGTCCTCCTCGAAAGAATGCGGATGACACGACGAATCTCCTCGTCTCGCCCAATCACAGGATCGAGCTTCCCCGCAACCTCGACGAGATCTCGGCCATAGGTCTTGAGGGCCTGGAAATTGGAGTCCCCGGAAGCGCTCTCGACTTTCTTACCTTCTTTGCCGCGGAGCTTCTCGACTTCGGCGCGGACCCTAGAAGAGCTGATTCCTGCTTCCTTGAGACAATCGCCTATCTGAGAGTCCTCGAGAAGGCCGAGAATGAGCTGGTCGACGGCGAGGTGAGAGTCCCCGCGGGACTTCATAGAGGACTGAGCACGACGGATGACCTTCATGAGAGACGTCGAAGGGGGGATATTGTCTGGCGGTGGGGACTGGGAAGGGATCTTCTTGAGAGCGGTGGAGACAACGCGCTCAAAGGACTGCGCAGCAGAGTCTCCGGCGCCTCCGGAAGCATTGGCAAGGGCCTGATTGAGCAACCCGCCTGCGTCGGCGGCGAGAGCGGAGGCGAGGTGGAGAGGGGTGATCTGAGCGTGGCCTGATTCGAGAGCTAGACCGAGGGCGGCAGCGAGGGCCTCGTTGGTCTTGTGGGTGAACTTGTCGGGATTCATGGCGGAATTCTCCGATCAATCGAGGTGTTGATCGCTGGCTGATTTCTGTGTGCGATGACGGTGGATTTTTGTTCTTCTTTTCGTAGGATGAGGAAGAAGCGAGGGCGCCGCTTTTATATAGACAGAGAAGCAGCGATGATTCTGGAAGGTTAGAGAAGGGACTGGACTCGAAGAGGAAATACCAGGCATCGCCGGAAGGATGTGAGGGGTCCAAATTAAGATCACTGCGACCCTAAACCGTCAGATATGCATCCTACGGTGACTATGGATACTCCAGAAAAATGGAGAGAGTTCATGAGATTGGTGAAATCGGTGCGCTAGACAGAAGGTTCGGGAAGAGCACGGAACGCGAGGTTTTGATTGGGCCTCCGTTGGTTTAATTGTTGGGTAAAACACTGCAAAGGCCCAATAAAAAGAGCACGGTACTTATATTCCTCATAAATTGTTTTATTTTATTCTCTATGATTTTAAATAAAGTATTTCATAATTATAAAATAGAAATAAATATTCTCTTATTTCAGATCGAGTCGATGGAACCTAATTTGACCCGTAGGTTGAGGCCATACTATGCAGCTTGGGTTCACACCCGACTGCCGGGCATGGCTTTCGATAATAACTACCCTGAATCTAACCTAGCTTGACATATGAATGGCTCGATTGGGTACCATTTGGAAATCTCTACCCGGACAGAGACAGCGCCATTCCGTCCGACGTGTCATATGCCCAATTGCTTACCAAATCGTACGTGGAACTTCCTCTCTACCCAACTGCACCAGTTAATCGCATACGACTTGCGATCGTTCGCCACCTGTCCCATCCTTATCAAGAGTACTCCATCACTTACCACCTACACGTCATAACGGCTGTGGGGCTCACGTTACCCGCTTTTTAACTCGTTAAAAATCGGGACCCACGAAATAGTGTGCCTGGTCGTCGGTACGGTCTACGTTGGGTGTGGCTTGCTGATGGAGTTTGTGTTTACGATTGACGTGACGCGTCCTTTGTAGTCGCCTGACATCACCTGCCATTTACTCGCACCGAAAGCGATCCGCGACTTGTCCTGTTCGAAGACTCGGATACGTGTCTTGCGTGCCACGACCGGTGCTCTTGTAAGCCTGTATGGTGGTTAGTCAATTTGTTATAATACAGAGCCGGAGGTCATCGTCAAGACAGACGCGTGGCTTGCCCATTGGCTCCGCCTTCCCTTTTATCCCCTTCCTTTTTTCTTTTCTCCCCTGTCCTACTACTCCCGATCGGCGATGGAATCCGATCCGCTGCCGGATCCCGTCGATCTCGGCCGCAGTGGGACGAAGGACTGCCCCGCCGCTGAGACCTCTGCTCCTGGATCCGAGAGCGCGTCCGGATCGGTTGAAGAGGCGGCTGAGACAAACCCTGCGTCGGTGGTGCCGGAATCGAGGAAGAGATGCCTGTGGAGGAGGGGAGGGGCGGCGGCTGTTACATGGGGGTCTTCATCGACAGTGGGGCGGCGCAAGGAGATGGAGGACGCTGTCGCGGTGGCTCCAGGGTTCTTGGACGTCACGTGCGAGCAGGTAGGTGGGTGCTCCGCGCTTCCGGCGTCGGGAGAGATCTCGACACTGCGGTTTTTCGGCGTGTATGATGGGCATGGCGGCTCCCAGGTATGTTGACGTCTGTCGTATGTTCTTTCGTGTAGTAGAGGATGCCTACTTGATGTTGGTGAAATGAGGATCAGATGTAGTTTCTTTATTTTTTTTTTTTTGGGGCAACTATTTGATCTTGTTCCAAAGGTTCTCTCGCCCTCCTGAAATAGGCTGCGTTTTGCATATTGCACATATATGCACGCTCCAACATCTCCAGCAATCTGGAAATCTGGATGGGAAAAAAACGTAGTTATACGACACACTTCGATAGAAAATAATTACATTTTATTGCAAAGTACACTTATCAGAAGTCCTGACAATTGGTGGTCGGTTCAGGAAATGCGCTGTGAGTTTTCACCTCTGTTGAGAATATTTGCCCTACTTGATAAGTTGCCACTGAGAGAGGGCAAATGCACTCGAAGAAACCCATTTCATGTGCCTTTTAGGAGGCTTTTTTTAGCATTCATGTTAGAACTCTCCGTTTAATACCAATACAATCTATTCAGATTGAAAGCTACCAAATTGCTTAATTTGTCTGTTATTGGATCGTTCTATTTTCCTCTGATTGGAAAGGGAAAGATGTGGAAATCTCCAAGAATGTACCCAGCTGGTTTTTACACCAAGTCACCAACCCTCTTAAGCCAGTGGATTTCGAGAAAGTGTAATGAGTTAGTGTGAATCTCTTGCTTATCAAATGCATATTTTTATAGTAGAAGCTTCTAAGGGTTAGCTGACTTATTTGACATCAGTGTTTACATGTCAAGCGACATGTCAACTGTCGGTTTGCACATATTAATTAAAGTTTCAAAACGTAATGCCCATTAGTTTATGCCTTTTTGGTTAATTGGCATCCCTGTTTTGGTTGGAGTTATCAGCAAGTGAGATTAGACCCATTTAATGTATCTCTAATTATGATTTATTTTGCATCCAAAAGATTTGACTTTTATGAGACATGAGACTTATGGAGGGTGTATAATTTGTGAGTTAGGGGGTGAATTTGTAGTAATTCTTGCCAGTATCAACTATATGTGTGTCGGAGGTAGGCAAACTAAAGGATGATTAGTATTTATTATGGAGTAATAATTAATTTCAATTACAGACATGACTGCTGTCAATTGTCAGAATTGGAGCTCTGACATTCGACACTGTTCATATGATCTGATAATTAGGTCCGAGCATCCTTTGTAATGAAGTAGGTCTTATGGAGTAATATGAAGTAGCTCTTCTAGAGGTAGACTAAGATGATTTAAGGGTACAAGACTTTTGTAATGTCTTGAGGATGCTTAATAGTGTATGGTGAATGCCTTCCCTCCCCGAAGATGTGGCACTTTCCAGCCATCCATATGCAATAATATGTAAGGATGTTGATGTGTCATTCCTGAGTTCTACGTTTTACAATGAGATAGCTGACATAAATTTGGCCTTACGTGTGGCATTATATAATTGTTCTGTACGCTGTGATGAGTTTGTCCTTCTCAGGACATGCAATGATTATATTGGTAGTTGTCTAAACTAAGCCATAAGTCACATTGAGTATTCTGTGTGTTCACATGTTCGTCGCATCTCTCTCACTATATTTACTTCATGAAAAACATTTAGAGCAATTTACTCATACCTTTTGGATTTTGGGTTGTTCCATGCACCCCTTTTATTCCAAAATTTCCACTTGACTGTCCTTTTTAATTTAGCTGAACAAATTTATGTGAAAACAGACTTTCAAATGAAAACTCCTTTCAATTGTATCCAGACTCCAAATAGAGATTCATTTAGTTCACTCAAATATTTTCTTTTCCAAATTTCTTGCGCACCTAGCAAATCTATTTAGGTATATTAGGCTATAAAATTTCTGTTATAAAAGAATGTTGGATGAATTCTATCATGTTTCTTAATATGAGAAACTGATTGAATCAAATGGAATAATTTCCTTACAGGTTGTTAAATCAATAGATCCCTTTAATACTTATCCCATTAGCTATTATATTCCATCAGAGTATAGCCTATCTGATTCTGGTATTTCTGAAATTTATGCTGTGCCAGAAAAATATAATTTCATTACCTCTTTTTGAAAAATAATTAGGTGGCTAATTTTTGTGCAAAAAGAGTTCATGAGGTGGTGGCCGAGGAATGGGATAAAATTCAGAGTCCTGAATGTTGGAAAAGAAGATGGGAGGCAGCATTCCATAATGGCTTTGGGAGGGTTGATAATGAGGTGATTGATGAAGCTGTGGCGCCAGATATGGTGGGATCGACTGCTGTTGTGGTAGTGTTGTCTGGTTGTCAAATCATAGCTTCTAATTGTGGTGATTCCAGGGCAATCCTTTGTCGTGGAAGTCAAAGGATTCAGCTAACTATTGATCACAAGGTCTCAACATTTTTCCTTCTAATAGTATTCATAATTTCTGTATTTTCTAATGAGTGACATCATTTAGTAATAAATTTTACTTTAGTTAGCTATTCCTTAACATAGTTTGTAGATAGTCCTAGTATCTAAACTAATCGTCATGTTATCAACTGAATACACTTCTAAACTGCAGGCTGCAGCTATTGCTACAATTACTCATGATTCCGATAAATAGTTGCACATATATGCTTTTTTAATTTAGTTATTTTTTTCCACTTTGTCATTCTAGAACTCTAAAGTGAATTGATATAACTGAAACTACTATTTATTTGTGATACCCTCTTCAACTTATTTCCATAATCAATGGTTTGAAAACTTGTGTTTGATTTGGTATAAACTGCCTTTGTATTCAGTATATCTGTTATGGATGACCTGTTTTTTAAATTAAGCTCAATTTATGCGAAGCTGAACCACATAAATGCCACCTTGTTTCTCAGGATCATATGATTTTACCTATATTGATTGTCATGTATGGTTCTTTACAATCCAATAATAATAGCTCTATTTCAGCATTAAGACACTTGTGATGAGCCTTATTTGCTACTTAGGTGGATGTGGATGTGTTAGACCCTTTATCATATTCTTCCTTGAGTATAATAGGGTCTGATACTATAGGTAGCAACTGAACTTGAACCTTAGCTGTCATTCAAAAATAGTTCTTAGGAAAGACAGTTCATTCGATCTGGTTAATTGACCTTTATTATTCATCTAACTTACATCATCTTTAAGTTTAAATTACGCTATCTGAGTTTGGATATCTTCTCATTACATGTTATATGGAAGTGTAAAAGCAAATGCACATATACTTATGTTCACAAAGATAATATTTTTATTGGGTATGAACATGTGCATATTACTTCTTTTGCAGCCTGATAGAGAGGATGAACTCATGCGCATTGAGAGCCTAGGAGGAAGAGTTATAAATTGGCAAGGGCCTAGGGTTTCTGGATTTCTTGCTGTCTCTCGATCGATAGGTTTTTGTTTCTTACCTGATCTGTTACTTCTTTTCAAGATGTTAAATCAATCACAGTTTACTTTGACTAGAACCTTGTGGTTTTTATTAGGGAATTCATGCAGAATATTTTACTACATGATCAATAAGTTATAATTGCTCAAAATAAAATATATTGATACTTAAAACCATCATACTTTAAAGGTTATATGTACTTGGAAACTATGATTATTGAGCATTTTCTAAAAAGTGAGTTTTGGTAGAACATTGTGAATTTAAGATTATGGAAACTTATACTGCACTCCAAAGCGAATCAGGCTACAATCCAGGCAAGTGTTAGGCCAGAGTCTTGGATTATTGTAATTTTTCAGAACTAGACTTGATTGGTTTAGGTTAAATACTTCTAGCTAAGATGGGAAGAACCAATCATGAACACACCAAGTATGACTAAGTTAAGAAAGTTTTGGCAATCATTTATTACATCTTTTCTTATTGATACACTACAAGGTTTAAACCTGCCCTCATCATTGCCTTTTCATCCTTTTCTGTCATTGAAAACCGGTCTTATCTTGAGTGAATGAATTTATTCTTCCAGTTCAAAGAAAACCAGCCTCTTTGATTACTGCTCCCCAGCTGGGACATTCCTGACCCACTAACTAAACTACTGGAGAGTTTAAACCTAGTTTTCTG
>JBBPFP010000068.1:589671-604355 GCA_037974795.1 Kaempferia galanga
TGGAGTTCAAACGTTGTCTTGAGATCAATAGGAGCTGCAAAACCACATGCAGGTGTTTCAACTTCTTCGGTAATCCTTAGGGCTTTTATGTAATCAATACTCCCCTTTTGTACTTCTAAGGTCATCCACTTATCAACTGTTTTACCTCCTGGATCAAGATCTCTATTCTTGTAATACTGACTTTTAGATCAGCAGGAATACTAAGAGACTTTCCTTTCCAGGCTTTGGTATGATTTCGTTTACCAAAGTTCTTACCTCAGAAATAGTTACCAAGATTGTATACCATATGTCAAAAATAGATGTGTCAGTTCTTTAAACCATATGTCTGGCACCGGCGGTTGCCCCCATGCCATTCAATAGATGTTTGGGTGCCTCTACATGGTTAGTCTCATCGAGATTAATCCCTTGGAATCGTGTTGCTTGGGCTCTCCCACCCTCCCGAGTTGCTTCTCATTTTGTGCTCGGGGATGCTTTAGTTTGGATTGCTCTTGAGCCCTTTTGCTCTCGTATTTGTCGAGTGTGTCTCGGCGATGCGCATTTAGATGATATATTTTGTAGAGATTTGAACCTAGATCTCTTGGGTCAAAGTCAAATGTCCTATCCATATGCTCCATATCATATTGATATCTATAATTATTAGTTAATTATTTAATAATTAATCAATAGTTAGTTTTTTTCCGTATAAAAAGAAGAGTAATAGAGTAAATAATAATAATTTATAAATCTTAACATGTGGTGAACTGTGCACGAACCGTGAACCATAACCTTGTTGGACAGTTAAGGTTAAGGGTCGACCTAGGACCGTCGAACCGTCGATTCCGGTGCACACCCAAGTTCTCATTCTAATATTAGATGGATAAAAATGAAATTGTAAAAATTTAAATATGGAAATCCAATAACCCATAGTATCAAAAAAAAAAAAAAAAAAAAAAAAAAATCTAACAAAACCCTAAACCAATTTACATAGTGTCACTCAACTGTTCCTCTACTAATTCTATAATTTGGCCTACCTCTACCTCCGACCAACAACCAAAGGATGACTGTAGTTTCATCCTTGTCTCGCGCTTTTTTTTTTTTTTTTCATTCATAGACTCATATTCCGATATAACTTTTAGATAGCAACTACGTCTACTACACCTGCAACAACTACTTCATCATTAGTTTTTTAATAATAATTTATTTTTAGGTTCTGAAACTTAGATATATTTGGAATTGTTGCAATAGTTATGCAATTGATTCCAACCAATTAGCTTGTCGGTGTCTCTGGTTCCATATGCAATTAGGAAAATTGACTCACTAATTGGCCTACTGAACCAATGACCCGGAGCTTTTCCAATTCGACTTATGAAGATTTGTGAAGGACCATAAAATATATAATTTTCTCATAGCATGTTTTAAGGGCTAGAACAACTTAGCTAAAGAAATAATAGTACGACAATTTTTCAACTTTTAAAATGTACGATGATGGTAGTGGTATGGGCATGCCAATTCAATTTTCAGCAGCTTATCATTTTAGCTATTTTCCTGAAGAAACACAATTAGTAATAACTTCATTTACCTTAAAACGTTATTTCGTAAGCTGTAACTCAGGTTTGTATTAACAAGAATAACTTTGCAATTGTAAATCACCATATTATGGATCTAATCAAACAACAAAATAAGCTGCTGGATTATAACCTGGATACATATTGTTCCGAAAGAACCTTCCCAGCTCTTCTGCCTGGAAAAGAAAAATAAGCAGAGTCACAAAGAAAAATACCAAGCCAGCAAGAAGTCATGCACCCAAAGTAAATAATGATCATTTCTCAAGAAATGTGGTTAAATGGCATAGTTAAGAAGATGAAAGATTGAACCACTTCCCATTAACCAACACAACTAAGAGACATAAACTACAGTCAGCAAAACTGTAGATCAACTATTCAACTCATTCCATCAGAACTAGAAAAAGACATGAATAGTAGGGACAGATTGGAAAAAGGCATTGCAGTATATACCTGTTTTCTTCCAGCATGAGTAAGAACACCACCGTACTTCAGAACCATGAGAGCTTCAACAGGACGCTCATCTTCACAATCGGCGTTGGGTTTTGGTAGTTTGACCCATTTTGATGGTTTCAATTGTACCTTCCGGTAAATTCCTGAAAAATGGCCACCCTGATGCCATGACAGTAATTTTTTAAAAAGAAACTGATTAATCTTGAGTGTTAATTGATTCCTTTCTGGAATGTATTATACAAAAATGAAAGCATATGTTTACATGTCAAGAAAAGTGAGTACAGCAGCATATGAGGGAGAATCAACATTATATGAAAGAAAAAAACCCTTTATTTCATAAAAATCAGTTGACAAGATTAAGGCCATTAAAATAATTATTTCATAACTGTAACAGCTCTCATTTTAATGAGTCAAACTCTTGGTAGGAATCAGAAGGACTTCCCTAATCTTTTTTGAAGTACAAGTCAGTAAATACAAGTACACAGTTTTCCAAGATTTAAACTTCTGAATACATAGGCTGGTTTGTTCATCCATTATATAAGATCAAGCTTCTTGTAATAGTAGGTTGATCACTTTCTTTTAAAAAAAAAAAGAATTTATTCCAAATGATTATGAGATTCATGAGCTGTCAACAACCAAACTAATAAGAAAATGAAAACACTGCATGCTCATGGGCTAACATCATCTGTAAAGATTTCAATTATTCAACATTCTGTCAATGACAATGTATTAATGTAACCACCATTCTTTTGGCTTCACGATGACAATTCCATTTTTGAAAATGGAGGGAATGAACCAAATCATCTATGTATCCCTTAATATAATATTTTTAGAGTATGCATAACAAAAGATAAATGAAATTTCTAAACTTGACCACAAGTAGAAGTGTTGTTAGCAGGGTTCAAACATGTCAGCATTTCACTTTAGTAAAAGGTACAAGGTGAACCAACAAAATCTCATTATTCAACTGATTTAATCAATCAATAGTTCACACTAAAATTATTTCTTAAGGTTGGCAGTAGAAACAGCCAAAGGTCCAAGCAGAATCAAGTTTAAGATCTTAAATGATGAGAATTCTCTACTTATACACTGAGGAACGATGCAAACTATAGAGAGAAGCAGTGACCTCATTTCATCCAACTAGCAAGCTTCCCACAACAAAGAAGTACTTCACCCAAACCTATCTCCTAGGTTGCTAGAGCTTTATCTCAAGCCATCCTCCTCATTTTCTAGGTAAAACACAAGTATCCTTAAAGGACAAACTCAAAAGACAGCTACCAGGTTTGCAAAGCAGCAGCAAGTTCAATTATTTTGGAAATAAAAACATAAAGACTCAAAGAATTTGTAGAGGTATATTCTTTTCTGGTAAAGTTATTCTAAGAAGCAAAAGATCACACCCACTATATTAAAACTTAAATTCCTCTTAGAAAGTAAAATAAACAAATAGTTCAAGTACACCTGAAAAAATAAATCCAAAGACACTCATGGTAATGATAGAAAGAAAAGAAAGAGCGCCGGAATTACTTGAGCAACATTTTTTTTTTAAAGAACAAAATGCAATACTGTCCTCTCATTTCATCAAGTAATAATATAATTTAAGTGTACACAAAACCGTACCTTCGACCATCATAAAAGCAGGGCGACTGACATGAGACAAGACACCATCTACTTCCCAATGACCATCAAATTTTTGTGCAACAGAAAACATGAATCTTAATGGAAGCCATAACATAGGCAATGAATAAGAGTACCTCTTCAAGTACTGCTTTCACTTGACGAAGTTTTTCAGCATGTTCGATGTCTTCAGTTTCACTATCACTTTCACGACCAGACCTACTATATCAAAAAAGATTATATGATCACCCAAATCATAGCAGTGTAAAAGTAGCCAGTTATTAGTTTGTCTATATTCCATGAAAGTCTTAGAATTATTGCATATTTGCATTCAGCATGTGGCTGCAGCAATGGGCAGATCTAAATGGAAACCTTATTGTAGAGACCTTTGTGTGAAATACAAGAGGCCATGAAAATTATGATAATTTAAGGTTTTCTTTTAAAAAATCAAAAAATTTAATAGATTCCAGTGATTGAATCCCTCCCTCACAGATCCACCTTAAGCCCTATATTGCATTATTTTCAATTTAGATTTTAAAAAAAGGCAAAAAGAAATTAAAAAGGGCTGTGAGGATCACATTCTTCTTTCACAAATACACTTTCTGAAAGGAAAAAAAAAATCACTACCTTAGCAAAAACATTTTTTTACTCTTAACCACATGGGTTGTGTTTGTTCCATCTTCAACATGAGTGAAATGCATCACGGATCTCCTTTTCGGTGCACGAGTTGATTATGATGATAAACATAATTCTAATTGTCTTAATTCTTAACAATATTTGCTATGCAGATTAACTAGATATGATGTTGAAATTTTTTGTTGTAATTATAAAGAGTTCTCTAGATGAAAATTCTGGACTGCCAATAGCTGTAACAATCCAGAATTTGAGGCATCAAAACTATGACTTGCAAACAATAGAGTGATCTCTAGTCCGGAAAACCTGCTATTACCCACCTTTTACGTGGAACAAGGAGTCGGGTCGCATCCAACAAATCTTGGAGCTGAACAGCACTTTTGAGTTTTGTCTAGAAAAGGGGTGTGGAAAATAAATATCAGATAAGGTAAATAAACTAAATAGTAAATACTGCTTAAAATTTGAACTCTTCAAATCATTAGACACCTCAGCTCTTGCTCTTCCACCGTTGTACTTCAACATTAAATTTAGTAATTTTTCTTCTGTTACTTTTAGTTTAACCTTCTGCTTTGGAGTTCGATCACCACTAGAAATAGCAATATAACGGTAATAAATAAATCTTCAGAAAAATTCTAAATCGGGATATTAGAAAAATTCTAAATCAGTCAAATAGCCCTTACTGACGAATAACAGCTATAACACATCGAAGCTCTTCAGACTGGCCAAATGTTCCAATTAGTCCACTTCCTTGACGTGTTAACCCCTCAGACTGGACAACTTCTTTAACTTTCCAAGGAAGGCTAGGAGGAATAGTAGATGATAAATGGGGAGCTTTGGCATCGAGGAACATCTTCCTCAAAACACATGCAGCATCATCATAATACCTATGCAATAAAAGTGATTATTTGTGAGACAATTATGATTTGCAAAACTTTTGAACAACATCCATATTCCATGAAAAAAAAAACTCATAACATAATACAGATGAGAAAGAAGACAATTACTTGTATGAATTCTTCACAAAACTCCAGCCGTTGACATCACAAACATATGACCTTCCTTCACACCTTAATAGATCAAAGCCACAAACCTGCTGGCACTTCCCAGAGATTAGTGGTGAAAACACAATAAAGCAACCACTCAGTTCTCAAAATGAGTGTTACGTTAGTAAGCATGCAAAACAGGAAATAACGTAAATAAATTCAGATTGCAATCATGTATTTTCTTTTGAATTGCTAATAATGGATATTTTGGAAGGCTAAATTCCATTTCTTTAGGAGGACAAGTATCTTCAATGAGTTATTATTTTAAAATTTTTCATCATCTTTCAATAAATCAATCAATCTTCAATAGTGTTTTTGAAGTTTTTGATTGTTAGTTATAGATGTTAAGGTTGGTGCAAGTCAGGGGCATCTGCTTCTAGAATTTTCACAATAACTTCATTTTAGGAAGTTTCTAAAATGCTCGAGTTTCCCATAAATCTCCAACTTAGAGTTTTGTAGAACCATTTCAAGAATTTTCTTTGGCCGTAAAAAAGCAACCAAAACTTCTTTATGTAAATGAGTCATCAGATTGAGTTATAGCATACGTGCTCTTTAATAAATTCATCCACATCATAAGTGAATGGTTCTAGTGCAACAAGAGAGTCAAATCAGCTAAGATTACCCAGTGTTCTAAAACGTGCCCTAGTTGGCGGCCGGCAACCACCGGAAAGGTGTTGGCGGCCAGCCTCGCCACCTACGTGGCCTTGGGCGGCGTGAAAATTTGATATTTTTTTTTCATTTAAAACCTTAAATCCTATCCCATTCATCTACTCACGCCGGTTCGACTACCTCTCACCTCCTCCAAAAGGATTTGCTCGACGATCAGTAAGTTTTTTAATTTATTTTACGCAATTTTTTTTGCCCCCAGCAACGCTTCTAGCATCACGAGACGCGTCCGGCGCCGTCAGACACGTCGCCGGAAGCTTCTAGCGGCACCGGACGCTTCGCGGGAGGCTTCCAGAACGGTTGCGGGAGGCGTCAAAGGTCACGCGACGCTGACGCTGGACGCATTCGCCAGAAGCCTCCGACGAAGCGTCCGGTGCAACCAAAAGCTTTAGGCGACGCATCCGGGAATGTGTCCGCCACCTTCGGAGTTCAATGCAGCCATGCCGCGATGTTTTTTTAATTTATTTATTATTTATTTAATTCAACAACTTCTCACTTAAATAGGGTAATTCAAATAGGCTTTATACACTCTAATTAAATTATCCTAATAAATCATATAAAAAATATATTTAAAATTAAAAACTTTTTATAAATTTAATAATTTATTTATATTCTAATAATATTATATTTAAAAATAAAAATTCTAATAAATATTATTAATATATTTAAAATTTAAAAATTCAAATAAATCTTATAAATTCATACAACTCATATTTATATTTAAAATTTCAAAAAAATCTAATAAATTTTATTAATTCATATAAACCATATTTATATTCTGATAATATTTGTTAATGATTTACATTAATGTTTTTTTACTGATTTATCCTAAATTTATTCTTAAATCACTTTTCACAATCCATCTTTAACGACATCCGTCACTCACTCGAATATGAAATTCTTAGAAGAAAGTCAAATGACATTGGATGGGAGTTTAAGATGTTGATTGATCCTAAGAACCTCGACAAAATTAAATATAAGTTGTGTGAAAAAACGATGTCGAGGGAGTGTATAGGATCAAGGAGCACATAGGAAATATATTTGAAATGTATCTGGTTTTTGAAAAACATCTTAAGAAGATAAAAATAAGTGCAAATAGGCTATTTTGGAAGGGAGGAACAGAAAGAAAAATAAAATAATGGAAGAACAAAGTTGTAGAGTAGAGGTGACTATTTCTCTAGACGAATATCCTGAAATTGAAGGGATAGATGGAGTTAGAAAACCTCTTCCACTTGGCCCCATGGATACGTATGCATCGGTAATTGCTCCAAAAAATGTAGGTTCCAGTGAGAGTGAAGTGCTTCACCAAAAAAAAAAAAAAAATATAAATGAGACTCTTTTCAAAGAGAGAACGCAACAAGTTCAACAATATGTTGGCAGATGGGTTTATGAAAATGGATTCTAATTCAGTGTTGTTGATAATGATATCTTCAAGCAACTAATTGAGACAGTGGGTCAATTTGGACCAGGATTTAAACCTCCAACTCAATATCAACTTAGAGAGTCACTGTTGAAAGCCAAAATGGAAAGAACAAAGCAATTGATGAAGAAACATAAAGTAGAATGGGTAAAGAATGGGTGCTCAATCATGACAGATGCATGGAATAATAAAAAAAGAAGCACCTTAAATTTGTGTGTTAAATTTGTCTAAGGAGTCTTCAGACGAGGCACATATAGCTGAACTTATTTTTGAGTATTATGACAAGTGTATTGAACAAGTAGAAGCTCATAATATTATTCAAATTGTAACATACAATGCCACCAACAATATGGTTGCAGCTAAATTGATGAGAGAAAAGCAACCTAAAATCTTATAGAATTTGTGTGCAACTCACTGTTAATCTCATGCTTGAAAAGTATTGGAAGCTTCCACGATATAAAAAGGTTATTGAGCAAGCCAACTCTTTTATCATTTTCATTTATGCTCCCCATAAAACTTTGTTATTGATACGTGAGAGAAATAGTCTGACGAGGAGTTACCAAGTTTGATTGAAAAAAAAGATCTAGTTTAAGGGCTATGTTTACAAGTGATACGTGAGAGAAATGTAAATGGTCAAAAGCAAACAAAGGGAAATTGGCTTACTCTACTATGATGGGCACGAGTTTTTGGAATAGTGTGACACTTTGTTTGAAAATATTTGCTCCTTTGATTGGTAGATGGAGATAGAAAGCTATCCATGGGGTTTTTATATCAGGAGCTTCTTCAAGCTAAAGAAGATATCAAGGTGATCCTGGACAATATGGAATCAAACTATCAGCCTATCATAGTGATTATTGAGTCAAAAATGAAAGGATAGACTTGATACATCATTGCATTCCACTACATTTTTGTTGTATCCCTATTTTTACTATAAAATAGTTCTATTGCTCTTTATGAGGTCGCGTCAAGAATTTTTGAATGCATGAAAATTTTGCATGCCCTTGAGTTAGATCTACAAGATACAATTTTTAACAAGGAATTTGCAAAATACAGAGACAAGACTGGATTATCTGGAAAAACATTGCTAGTAAAGGCATGTGAAAAAAATGATGATACATTTGATCCATATGCACGGTGGAGTGCATACGGTGGTCACACACCCAACTTGTTAAGAGTAAGCTTTAAACTTTAAGTCTTTCATTAAAGTAAAGTATTAATTTTATGTTATATTCATACAAAGAAGAGAAATAGGCTGGATGTGCTTGAACAATCTGGTATTTGTCCAATTGAATGCTAGATTGGTGAACAAACAAAAAGAGGAAAAGAAAGGAATATCAATGTCTTCAAATGCACAAGGTTGGATTGTGGATGGTGAGGAAGATGATGAAGTTAAACTAGGTTCCAAACTCACATGGCAAAATGATTGATGAAGCAAGTGAAGCAAATGAAAATCTACAACCCCGAATAAGCTCTAAAGTGAGAAAACATCATGAGGATGATTTTGCATCCGAAGACGAACAAGTTGTTGAGTTTGTATCGGATGAAAAACAAGTTGAAAATTATGGAGAAGAAGTAGAATAAATATGTGATATTTGGTTAGTGTAATTTTGAACTCATTTTAAATTTGATGTTATTGTGTTGGAGTATGTGATTTATTATGTAATTTATATTGATACCGTGGAATCCGTCTAGTGGCACCTAGTCCCCGCCTAGGCGGCCTAGGTTCTAGGCGTGTGTTTGGTGCCCGACTAGCGCCTAGCGAATTTTAGAACCTTGAGATTACCCATCAAGCCACTTCAAGGAGAAAATTTTGCCCTTACATGGTCGGTACCAGAAGAAGCTCTGTGTTGCTATAGCTTATATTGCAAGAGTATTCATAGGAATTAAGAAGCTCAATCATATCACTATAACAGGTCGAAGATCTAATTTAAGTCCTATTCTCTAGGGCAAATTTTGTGGGAGGTTCTTGTTATGCACCCACTTCAGAAAGCATAGATTCAGAAAGTGCTTTTTTCCAGTTCATTAAGCGCATAGGAGATCTCAGCCCAAGGAACACCAAAAAGTGAATCTCAACTTCAGCTTCAGTTAATGGTACTCTTTTAAGATGAGATGTAAATCAACTAACACTTCATGAAGGTATAGTCGTTGTAAAATCTTCAAACTGGATTCAGAGTGCAAAATTAGTGCCATTGCTGAGAAGAATCAGCATCCACTGCTAAAAGATTAAGCGTAGTGCTTGTTGCTACTGTAAGCGGATGGCCTTATCAACTCTCTCTCTCTTGAAGTTGGAGAATCTCTAGAAAACCAAGAGGCTCTACAAGCAAATGGAATAAAGAACGAGGAAGAAATACTTTTCAGCAACAAATGGAAAAAAGCAAGCTCAAAAACATGCTGAGCAAAGAGGTGCAGTGTGCTACAAGTGCAGAAACATGTGAATATTGGTCAAGGAATATGTCAGCAAAGAGCAATGTAGCACCTACAATCAGCAAGAAGGTTCTAGTGAACGAGATATTGAAGCATATTTAGCTATTCATGAGAAGAGCACAATTTTGTGGCATTGTAACCATTGTTTTTGTTAGATAAAATAGAAATAAATAACTTATCTGTGCCATTGATTGGTCTAATTCCCTAGCCTCTAAATAAGTTAGCTAATCCATTGACCTAACAATAAGATGCATATTTCTTAACATGATAGCAGAGTTTACTCAACCCTGCCTATCTCATCTCGCCACCTCTTTATCCCTCTTGTCTTTCAACGTCATCCTATCTTCTTTTCAAATGTCCTATCCTCTTCATCAAGCAGGAAGCAACACAGGAGCTATCATTCATACTTAGCACTGCTAACAAAGGCTCTCCACCTTCCCATTTGTCAGCAAACCCATTCACACTCTATCCTTCTCACACACATCATGAACCCACTTAAACCTAGAGCCTAGCTCACCCCTGCTATGTGTCCTTCTATTGTCATCTCATGGGTTTTCTTGTTGGACGAAAAGGAAAGTTTGCGGACCTTGTCCAACCCAATTTGTTGCCTGTATTATAGTTGAAGAATTGAATCAATTAAATGAAAAGTGTAAAGCGAGAGAAGAATGAGACCAAAGAAAAATTAAAATAATTTGACTTTTAAAAAATGACTTAATTGATTTGAATACTAGTGATACATCCATGTATATGGATAGAGCTTAATGGAGGATTACCATTCATGTACTGATCCTAAATAGTGAGGACAAATATAGCTTGATGATGATGTCTCCAAGTTGATCTTGTGGGCTTAATAACTCTTCAGTAATATCTTGGAGATCGTTTAAAATTTTACAATAGATAGCCATACATTCTATATTCAAACTAGCTTGCAAAAAGGAAACTATAGCTACATACTAAAGCATTGTCTGATGAGCATGCCTTCTCAATGGCTACAAGAAAAGAATCACCGTAGTTAAAGAAGCAGAAAAGCTATTCACTAGTGACTAGTTACAAGGGCATAGACCTGCCAATTATTTTTTAATGAAATTTTAACAACTAGAAAATTGATATGAACAATAGGAATAATTTTAATAAATATTTAAAAAGTATATTTTGTTAAAGCAAACTAGAAAGTGTAGAGGCATTATTTTTTAGGTATAAATGAGAAATTACCGATTGGCAAAAAGCAAGACACACATCTCTTGCCATTTCTTTCTCACCAGGAGTTAAGAGAACAGGATACCTCACCTATAGCAGAAAAAAGGGATCAGAAGAAAAATGTCACTGAAAAGCAATCAGTATTTATGGTGAACTGTAAACCAAGCATCACAAATCCATTTCACCTGTAGAATGCTAGACCATGTGATAAGGAAAACCAGATGACACAAAACACATGTCAGAAGTAGTTTCTTAGGGTTAGTGTCACAATAATAAAATAGAAAGTGATTTTCTTTTCAAAAATAATAATAATAACACTGAATCAGTTCAGTAAAATTAACCAGTAGATGATCTAAATTTAAACTTATAATAATTTGATGGTTTTTAGTTTAATGTTTCTAGCAAACATTGTCTTAGGAGACTTGATTATTGTAATGTCTATGATAAAGACCCATGCTTATTGTTTCATTCATTCCATCATTCAACCAATAATATGTTAGACAATTTAGAGTATTTCTTTCTCTTGTGAGATCATTGATGGAGGTGCACAACACTATAATTGTTGGTTAAAGCAAGCATACAGATTCATCATGCATTGTGCCAAGTCCCATGAGATTGTCAGCTGATGCAAAAAGAACCTATTTGTGTTGTGTAAGTCTAGCATTGGTGGCCAATATACTTGATCATATTGATAACCTAGATATCCATATATAAATTATTGCCCATTTAGAAATCAGTGTGAAATATCCAACTCAAACCCAGTATGAGCCTTAAAATCAAAATTCTCAGTTTCAAAAAGAATAAGATGAAAGAGGAATAGGAAGTAAGTAGTAACATTGAGAAGGAAAGAAGTGGCAATAAAAATTCTGACTGTAAAACAGGTGAGACTGCCACTTCTTACAATGCAAACATCAATTGAGAGTTAATATTATTGACTGGATGTCATCATCAACTAAATGCAAAGCTATGCAGGTTATGATAAAAGTGGCATGCAATATACTATGAATAGACCAAAAAGAAGAGATGCTTTTGATCTTCACGTGTACAATCCCCATTTGTCTTAGGAACAATCTATATATGAGGATTATTAGAAACCACTTAGACTTCATCTGTTTGGCTGAAAACTTTTCAGGCATGATAGATAGAAAACCTTCGTTAATAATAAATTAATTTATTTCAATATAACCTTAATTTGAAGGGGAGCCTTGGCATAACGATAAAGTTGTTACCATATGACCTAGTGGTCAGGATTCAGTAAAGCGTACAATAGAGTATATAGACTCTTCCTTGGACCCATGCACTAGCTGGAGCTTCGTGCACCGGGCTGCCCTTTTATAACTTTAATTTGCAGAAAAAGACTTGTTCTGTTGATAAATATGCCATTTACCAAATACGAGAAACTAGCATGCCTTGAAAGCACAAGATGTCAGCACTGTTTTGTTCATCCTCCAATACATACTGGACCTATCAACAAGTTTCTGGTGCTAAACATAATACACTTGGGCAACTCATACCTATACTAGAGATGATACAATCTACCACTCAACCACAGTTAGAGCGCAAGGGTAGACTCAATGGTCCACACTTACATTATTGATTAGTTATAAATATAAGGTTAAAAAATTTGAACTGTACTAGAGTTTTGGTTACAAACGGAAACAATGTAATTTCAAAACTGTATCATTTTTAGTAATATTTGATTGCAATAAATGTTGATTGTTAAGTTCATATTTCAGTACTAACTTGTGAGAGATGTTTGGTGCATGTTGAATCTTATACCACAGCTATATTTTGTTATTATTGCAAACAATAAAATCTGAGATTCAAGGTTTAGTCACTTCAAATTTAATTGTTGATGCCATGAGTCAACTATTTTTCCCTGACTCTTTTGCTGCTTCCATTTTGAGACAAAGATACCCAAAGCTCCCCTATTATATTGTGAGGGGATATTATTCATATTTTTAATGCAATGAAATTCCCTATTCAGTTTCCCGATTTTCTAATGGTTTTGGTTTTATTAAGTTTTCAAAGATTGGACAACTTGAGATTGGTAAGGTAAATAAGAGCATCCACATCAGCTTCCTTTAACACAGAATTTACGATAAATTTTACATTTTACGTTAAAATAATCTTTGCATCAGCTACTCTATCCATTTTCTAAATTTAAATTGTCTAAATAGTACTTCTTTAAATAATCTTTAAATTTTCTAACATTAAAATATCATTTAATTTGGAAAAGAGAAAAAATAAAAGATACTCTTATCCCTTTCATGAATTTAGATTTCATGAATACTACTTCGAAATCCATTCCCTAAATATTAAAATATTATTTAACTTGGGAGGGTGAAAAAATAAAGGGAATGGATTGGATAATGAAAAGTAGATATTATATTGGGAAAGAGAAAAAATAATAAAAAATAAAGATAGGCTAAATTATAGGAAAGTTGATGTATTGTGTAGTGAAAAATGGATATTCAAATTTAATGAAGTAGTTCTTCTACCCTAAATTTTAAATTTTGGATAGGGAATCTGATAGGGATACTCTAAGCATATTTTTGATTCTAAAAAAGGTGTTTTGTGAACCAAATAGGAATATCGAATCTTGCATCTTCCTTGTATAGTTGCGGCCATTTGAAACCATCTTCTTTGTATAGTTGCGGCCTTTTGAAACCCCTACCCCACCAAGTGAGACCTAACTAGTATAGTTGCAGCCTTACCCTTTTGACGCCACTATTCCCAAGCAAGGCCTAACAAGTACAGTTAATTGTGTCTTGGCCCATTTGACGCCACCAGTTCTTCATTTCAATTGTTTCCTATATTGGTATTAATAATCTTCAGGTTGGTAGATAAATACACAATGGAAAAACTGGCAAACATTACTTCTTTTCCATCCGGATTCCTCATCACAACACCATCAACAACGGGAGATTTACGTGCTTCTGCATGGGCATATTCTGGACCAACAGTATACACCTACAAGAATATGAATGTCTTTAGCATTTCTGAATGAAAAATCAGAAAGAAAATAAATCAAATGGAAGAATAAATACAATTAAAGAGGCATTTCAACTCCTTATTAATTTATGAACTTCCATAACCATTCATAACTTATGCCAGAAAATTATGAGATATTTGATAATGCAGCTGTTACAACATCATAATCATAATTTTTTTCTTTTTTAATCATAATTTTTTAACTTTATTCAAGAGTGAGACATATTTATATACACACTACAAATCTTAGGAAACTATTGATTAGACTAATTAACAATTAACCTAATTTGACATTATATATATATATATATACACAGATAATACTCCCCCTCATGTTGGAGTATAAATATTACTCATACCCAACTTGTTACAAAGATAATTTATTCGAACCTCATTTAAAGCTTTTGTGAAGATCTCCCGAGTTGTTTTTTAGTCTTCACATATCTAGTAGAAATTAAACTTTGTTAAATTCTCACAATAAAATGACAATCAATCTCAATGAGCTTAATTCGCTCATGAAACACAGGATTCGATGCAATATGAAGAGTTGCTTAGTTATGACACCACAATTTTGCTGGTACTGAGATTTTAAATCATACTTCAGTCAAGAGTTGATATATTCATATTATCTCACACACAGACTGTGTCAATGTGCCATAACCTTATATTATGACTCACCACTAGATCGTGACACCGCAT